>JAQFZQ010000608.1:0-29485 GCA_034696005.1 Glomeris marginata | reverse complement strand
GTGAAAGCGCCGTGAAATGCAAACACGCAAACACGCAACCGCCACGCACGAGCAGTGTATATAAACTTAGTAAAAAGGTTAGTGAAAAATTTTCGTTATCATGACATTAAAAAATTAACAGGGGAATTTGTCATACAATAAAAACAGATATAGAAATTACCCATTTGGCAATAGGGCAACCTTGGGTCGTTTTCCCTTCTTTTCCCGTGAATATAACCTTCTCGATGCGAACAGCTTTGCCTTGTACCTTACACCTGAAACACCAGCATATACTACCAGTTCAAGAGCCGATTTCATTGATGTTAGAGTACATTACTGACCTCCCTTCGAAGGAACTCCTTATCTCGGCCACCGAAGTCCCCGCGCCGAGGTGCGTGTAATACGGCGCGCGCTCCATCGCGATCGCTGTTGAACGAACATATAATCAGTTTATAAAAATCAACAAAACCCACACTATTGCTGTCATATACTTACACTCCTGCGTTGGCAAACAGTTACACGGCGGAGCTTCCATCTTGACATTATTCCGCAACCGTTCCAACCTGCTGAGTTGCGCGATGTACTCTGCGGCCGTACCTTTCGTTTCTTTCCTTTCGGGTAACTTGTGTTCGGGAGCAGTGGTGGCTGTTGGACAAACGGTGGGCGTCACTACACTTTTGCTTCCTTCTGCATTCACAGCTTCGTTGACCGGCAACGTTTGCTGCTGAGCAGGTGGCGAAATCTTTCTGGAAGCCGCCGCTGGCGTGTTGGCAGTCGTGTAACGCGCAGCCATTCCCTGTTCACGCTGAAGTAATTCTTGCTGCTTCTGTATGTGCATCTGCACTTGCAGGTGCACTTGACTATGGTCTTGCCTGGACTTCGAAAGTGGAGGAGGGTACGGAATGGATGCGGACCGATACGTAGCGGCCGTCGTAACGACCGGCGGCCGAAAGTGCGGATTCATCAAACCCGGCGTAGAATTTGTATAGATTGGACGAATGACATGATTTGATTGAATGTTAGATGAGGTTACTAGAAGATTATGCTGGTTATGATTTGTTTCCTGCAACATCGGTCTGTACATGTTATTACTCGAAACGGGCCGCGCGGCACAACTCGGCGCTTGAGCGAACTCCGGCTGTCGCTGGAACTGCGGGTAACACAGAGACACCGGAGCGCTCGCAGGTTGAGGAACTGGCAGTGTCACTGGATGATAATGATGGTTGGTAACGATGGCTTGCTGAGATCGGGGAGACGAAACGTACGAGGCGTAAGCTTGTTGCGGAGGTGCGGGGTAGAGCTGCATCGTGGAGATGACCGGAGCGGTGTTTGTGGGACGTTGAGGGGCAGGTGCCACCACCAAATGAGACCTGTGAGGTTGCGTATGTGTAGTATAATTAGTAAAACAATTGTTTTGAACACTTTGGCGCGGGTAAAAATTGGCCGCATTGGTGGCTGGAACCACCGGAACCATGGCAGGTTGCTGGGAAGGCACCGGTGACCCGGGCTCCATTTTCAGGCGGACGTTACTCAACGGTGTGTGATGGTGGTTGAGAACAAACTGTTCAACATCTTTGGGCAGTGGTGGATGTTGTGACAGTGGGTTTGGGATAATGTTAACGTTGGCGTTCATGGCAGTATTGTTTGTCAGGTGGTGGTGGTGGTGGTGGTTCGGATGCACTTGCACTTCTTCGCCAATGTTCTTGACCTGCTCTATTGCAGGTCCATGTCCAGAACCTGATGACCAGACCGGTGTGAAGTCCATTGGGAGAGCTTTCTGTCCTGTTTCGTTCATCTTTGCAATCACTGGCACACCCAATGTCAGCTCATTTCATGTCAGCCGTGATTGCCCTTCACTGTACCATCCTTCACATCCTAAAAAACACAAATATTACATTAGATAAACGAGAAAAATAAGGAAGTAACATACTAGATATAGATACGCTGATAAGAAACCCTTTCTGGAGATCAAAACCAGAAATGTACATATGATAAAAATAAGCAGATATGCTGTAAAATTAACAACTCAATATACTAACTAATGTCGAATTCTGATTTCAGTTATTTTCAATTGGTTTTTGAAACATAAATGAATAATCAGTTTCAACACATGGCTTTTGTGACAAGTTTATTGCTATTAAAAACTTTATTACAGTTCATAAAGTTTATTACATTTCACGAAACATTGTTACTAGTAATTTCAACAATAGTAAATTCAGGTTTATTATTACTATTACATAATAATTAAATTATTATTTACACATAATAATTGATAAAGCATTCCCTGATATATTTCAGGGTTCCTATACCATATTAAAAATAATCAATTCTATGACTTTTCCAAGATTTTAATGAAAATTTCACAAAATATACCAGCTTGGAACAAACTGAACAATTTGAAATATTATAAAGTTTTGATGTTCTTCCATGAGTTTCAAAATTAAATGACTTTTCCAAATTAATGACTTCTCCAGAAACTCAATTGAAGTTGCTTTTCTCATAATGTAATATATTTATACTATTAATTTTCTGTCTTTAATTATCTTATTGATTTGACGTATAACATTTTTTGCAGTTATCTGAATATTTTTGATCATCTGTTTTCTTTCTTAATTTTCGAAATTTCCCTGACTATCAGGGATTTCCACATGGGAAACGTTTTCGTTTTTTTTTTTACAAATAACTGTATATAATTTATATACTTATTATATACATCAACGTTTTCCAACCAGGCCAGTCTTGTCAAGGTTAGACGAATGAATTAGGGCCATATTGATTGAATGTTATCGATTGCAGTTTTAGAGTTTCATACTTATTTCAACTATATCATACAGCCACAAGATAATGGAACAGATGTTTGCTGTTGATTTGTTCATATGGTGACCACCTGCTTTACATGGTATTGATCATGTACAATATACTGAAGGGAAGTGGGCTTATATTTGCAAAAAAGGTTCAAAAAACAGGATAAAAATATAGCAGAAAAACAGGTAACAAAGTAAAATCGAAATAAAATCCACATCCTTGATTCTAGCAAACATGTTACTTGAAAAACATACTCGAACACCCAACACCTTCCTGCAAAAGTATACATATAGCATTTATGTGCCTTTCACATAAATCTGCTCCATTGGGCCATGGTTTGCCCCCATTTTCAAGATCATGTCCTAGATTGTTCACAAAGTTCAAAGTCCTGTCTGGGAACCAACCCTGAAAATATTATGTTTTCTAAAACTGTGTAATTCAAAAGTGTTGTAATTATAAAACTGACTTTTGGTCAACTTTTCTATGATTTTTCCACCGTTTCCTTACAATTCCAATGATTTCTACAATTCTCTGTATATCTTTAACAATAAAGTTTTACACTTATATTTAATTGTATTCGATGTATAAAGTTTACATAATTTTCAATTACTTTTCCAACTCATTTCGATTTTTCTTACCACTTTGCAACTCAGTGAAGTCAGCACATGTCCATTCAATAATTTAACTGCCAGGTGTTTAAATATTAACAGGAAAATTGGGTAACACTAAATTTCCATACTTTTTTTTTTGCTGCTATGAGGAAAATCCCAGGTAGGTATAACTGTGTTTGCATTCCTAATTTTCCTGACAATTTCCAGGAATAATGGTAAACATTTCTGTGAAACTATGTTGAAAACCAAACTACAAAATTTAAATAAAAATAAAACATCCCTGCATTAATTTTTAGTTAAATTCCCCGACTTTTAAATGTAAAATCCCGTTAACATTTATTTACTTATATATGTACTTATATATGTACTTCAAATTTCCCAAAAACCTAATATTTCAGGTTAGTATGTGACCTTGTTGTGACAACCATGAAAACCAGGTATTTAACTCTTGCAAGTCTGAAATTTAACACGGCTGCTGTGTACAACAATAGCAACATTTATTGTTGTATTCCGAGTGAAACAAATGATATTTTGACAACAGGCGCTTCATACTAAATGGCGTCATTATCATCGAAGCACTATGAAAAAATGGCCTCCAAAGTCGGGTCAAACACGGGCAAAATTACCTGACCATACTTCATTATCGTGCTACCAATCGATCATCAAAGCATTATTTACCCAAGTAACTGACTGTCTAACCCTCCCAAACTGATTAATAAGGTCAATCGATAGGGAAAGTGGCGAAGAAAACGAAAGGATTCAAAACTCGGACCTCCCCAACGGTACGAAATTATCCACACCCCCCTCAACAGTTTAGGCCTAAACATCGCCGTTTTCCAAACTATCATCGCACACACTTTCGTCATTTATACACACCTGCATTTCAGCTCTCCCCGCAATCCATCAACACAATCGCAGCGTTTCTACATGGCCTTATTTAACCTCCGGTGTCCGCCGCCATGCCCCTTTCCCTTTTCCAATTTTCCTCCCGCAAAGCAAGCTTGGTCGAGTTTCTCATGTTGTCCGCTAGTCGCGCTCTCGTCGCCACACTTCGTTATTATTGGTCGTCACGCAACGCTTCTGCAACAATTTCAAAAATATCTGTTATTGCTCACCAGGGGCGCTGCGATCTCATGTGATACTGTACCGATTATGACGTCACAGGCAGGTATTTGAAGACAGGGAACTACGGTGTCAAACGACAGCAGCGCCATCGTGGCAAAGAAAAGTTTTATGCAAACTGATCTGACTTATCGCTCATAGACGGTATTGATGCAAGTGACGTCATCACATCTGTCCATTTAAATTTCCTTCGAGGGAGGGGCGTTCAGAAACCCGGGTTAAAATACGCGTAATTTTTTGGTTGCAAAATAAAATTAGAAGTTACAACTTTGACATCGATGAAAATTGGTAATGGCACTCATAGTTCAATCGGGAAAATAAATACGATGTCATCATGGTGTCACCAATGAGGTGTCACTCAATAAATTATGTTTACGCACTTGACATCGGCGCTTGGACGCGATTTGTTGTCGCCAGATGGCGCTATATGCGCATTCGATTCAAAATGCTGAGAGATCAGATAAAAAGAGCAACCAAAGCTGATTAGCGCCATCTGGTGATCACTTTAGCAACTAAATTACAATACTATAATGGAAAAACGTATTTTTCTTTGATTTTTCTGAGAAAAAAAAAACTATTCAAAATGAAAACTGTACGGTGACCCTCGCTTACAGTCAACTCGGGACATTGTAGTACTATATAAATTTAATAATTACTATAAGCGCCTGCCATTGGTTGAAAAATGTTCGGATAATGGCGACCTGACAGAGGAAAACTTGTTTCCTTCCAATCAGATTGCATAATTTGCCTCCTTACGAACTCCATTTTGGAAATGGGGCGCTTATACTGAAACATCAACAGTAGACATGTAAATTTTGGATGATTTGTATCAAACATTTATTTTGCAAAATAATCACCCACCATCTTTTGGGGGGTCATTATATTGACAATTTTTGTTTTTCAACTCAGGTCATGCACAATGAGAAAATGACAGGGCTTCCAGTTGGGTGTTTCATCTGGTTGGCGATCGAAACAAACTCTTAAGCCAGCTTTAGATTTTATCGGAGAAAAATGTTCACATAAATCGATGTCGTTGTTGCGCTTCAGCGATCGACATTTTCTTTTTGAAACATAATATGAAAGGACAGGGTGCTGTTATATATGCATGCATGCTATCGACATGTAAATTTGCAACTATCAATCCATACCCCAATGGTAATTGTAACGAGATTATACCAAGATTATACTTACTTCAAAATAAAACTTCAGTAATTGACCACCTCCATTCACTCCAGAATGCACTGTTCATTTGTAAATAAATTCAGTCTACAATCGTACTGTGGTTTCAATGAAAGATTGCGCCAGGAGGGCAGAGTCATGTCTGGGTCGACCCATTTCAAAGGGGTGCACGGTTACAGGTGTGCAAGTGATGACGACTGGTAATGTCAACCATGCACCCCTTTGAAATGGGTCGGCCCAGACATGACTCAACCCTCCTGGCTCAATCTTTCATTGAAACAACAGTAGATACAGAAACCAGAGGGCGCTCGACTGAGATTTTGTAATTTTGTGCCAAAATTATCAAATAATAAACTACAAACAATATTTGAACAGCGGAAATATTTGCTTGTCCTAGTTTCTGTAAACTTTAAATAATGGAAAATTATGTAATAACATTTTACATTTATTCCACCATCCAAATTTAATTTATAGTCTAATAATGTTTTTGTATTTTCAGCCAATTAAATACTATAACTGTTTTATATTTATACAAACCAGTTTAGATTTCCAATTATGCAACAAAATTATTTATAGACTAACTGAATTGTAGTTTAGTTTAAAGGTGACAGTATCTGGGTATTTTTCTCCCTAAAGGAATACTAAATTGTGAAAGACATTCTTGGGTTGCATAGGCACATATCACTGGATGACAACCGACATTTTTGCTGGCTTTTAGGATATAATATTGGGATGAGCATAGGAAACAATGTTATACAAAGACTTTGACAACTTTTAGCTATTTATTGCGTAAAAAATAATTTCAGAAAGGTAGGGATTGTGCTTTCTCTCGTTCTCCTTCCATACCACATCATTTCCCTGCTGTCAATGTTTCACTTTTTCTTTAAAGAGTTCAATATTATTATAAACAGGTCGATATTGTGGCCGTGTATTGACATGGTAGCAGACACAAAATGGCCGATATATCTAGAAGATAGAAATCGCGATTGATAGTCCACAAAACACACTTCTTTTGGCATTACAGTATTGTATAAAAAACAAAAAAGGAAACGAAATTCGGATGCGCGGCCACCGTTATTTTCCACATAGTCTTCGTGTATATATCTCCATCCATCCATATTATACACTCACTGTAAAACTGGTAAAACGCATACAAAGTATAAAAACGTACACTTATTTTTTTTCCACGGAGAAAAAGTCACAAAAATAGAACTTTGTGTCTTGTTACACGAACATAGAATAATACGGATAAAAGTTGAGTGTGAGACGAGAGTTGAAAAAATAAAAAAACAAACAAAAACAAATCAAAAAATAAAACCGAATGACGTCACGACTGAGAATTTTCATAATTTTCGGTCCGTGGATGTCATTTTTCAAAATAGTCATTTCAAAATAACTGACAGGAAATGAGTTGTTTCGGTGGCCGCTGCTTGACAAGTTTTCATCTTTGTAGTGTATAGAATATAGGAGGAAACCCGATTTTCTTTTCTCTTTCTTATCTAACATCTTCCACAATTATTCACCATAGATCAAATTTCGTTTTATTTTGTGCGCAAAATCTGATCACGGATCGCTTCAATTGAGAAGAAACGCACTCAAGTCGTCCGATTATCATTATTACTATACTCGTTATCATTATTCTTTCATTTTTTCCCTTTTCCATGGACGTTTTTGAATTTCCCGCCGAAAACATTCGAACGAACGGGAAACAAATCCGCCATCTTGGAAATAGAACGCGTTTCATAAAAGGCCTGTCCACTGTGCAACTCTTTACAAAACGATCGCTCTGCACAGCGCTTAAATCCGATAATTACAACACACAATCCGATGAAACCATCATCGCACATCACGCCCGTAATTCGTCGAAAAATCGGGATTTGGCCGCTTAGAAAACTGAAAGAAACAATAACCCATAAAATGTCCATCGAAAATAAGCCTAATGAAGTCAATGCTATGCAGTATAGTCTGTTCACAGTTAACTTTAAAGTAAAATGGCATCGCCATCTTCTTGGAAATTGTTGCATATTGGTTGATGGGTGTCGAATTTACACCACAATCATGGAGAGTACTACCTACCCAAGGTACTACAAAGGGTGTGGATCAATCAATGTAACTATTTCCAAGAAGTTGGCGATGCCATTTTACTTTAAAGTTAACTGTGAACAGACTATAGGTACTGTGCAATACTCTTTGGAAAGGGCCACCTGGCAGCACTTCGACACAAAATCATTCTGCAAGTTCAAATTATTCAAGTACACTTACAATTATTAAAGTTGCACATTAATTTACAATCACCCTGTTGTTCCCAGAAATAACTCTCTCAACACAAAGCAAATGATTGATACATAAAAATTATGTTGAAACACTTCTTTTACAAAGAACTTTTAATATTAAATTTGCACATTTCAATTAGCAGATTGCTGCCAGGAACACTTTTTGTGGCACCACCTACCCCATATTGCACAGAGCCAAAACTATTTCTTTCTGCCCTAAAGTATTACACATATAAGCTGTCCTTAATTTTAAATAAGAAGCAAACATTAAAATACCTATTGATGATCATGGTTTGTACTAAAATTCCAGTTATATGTAAGAAAGCAACGGTGCATTTTGAATTATATGTACAAGGTACTCAGCCAAATTTGTATAAAAATTATAGGATATCACTTTTCACACATATTTTGGTAAAGACAATTGAAATTCCTATTTGGTACTACATTACATTAAAATGTTTGGGAGATTTGACATACATTTCACTAAAACACACTAATTGGTCACAACCTGAATATACAAAGTTAACTTTGTAAAGTTTGAAGTTGGGTAAAATCACAGACTATACAGTATAGTCTGTGATTTTACCCAACTTCAAACTTTATTCCCTATTTTGATCTGCTTTACACTTTCACAACAGGAATTTGGCACAATTTTGCTTATTACATTAACATCATAGCTGAGGTAGAATGTGTTGTAATTAGCGAGGTAAAATAACTTTTGGAATTATTTGGAGATACAGGTTATGACCTAATACAGTAGAAACCCTCTAAACATCTATAACTATAAATATTCACACAATTATGAATATCATTTCTAAACTGACAAACCATGGTGACAAGTATTTCCTATAACTTTTAATTTCAAAAATGGCCGTTAGACCTACGAAATCACCGAACACAATATTCACTAACATGTTTTACTTTAGGGCAAAAACGATGACATCTGCATTTGCAAACAAAATATGCTGTTGTTATTGATGACATACTGCATAAAATTTCAGAATTCTTCGGCTTTTGCGCCAACAGACTTCACGGCCAACATGTATACATATTATTGAAAACCATCAGGATTCTTGGTTTCATGCAGTTTACAAAACTTTTAAATATTCCGTCCATATTCTTCAACAGTACATTCCCAATGTCCCTTTGCTTCAAGAACAATAATAACTTTAAGCATTGGCTCAATACTCAATGGTATGGCAATGTCACTCTCAATATAATGACCAAGTAGTACGCAATTCATATTGGTACAAGTTAGGAATAAAACAGCATAAAGACATATATGCCCATGACTTGGAATGGTAGTTTTTATCAAGTGCATTTCGTCAGTTTATCACATCATATAGTATCAAATTATCACTTCACACATTGTCTTGTAGCCATTGAGTAGATGTTCGTATTATTTTAAACTCTTTGGAACATACTGTCAAATATGGACATCAACATTCCAGCAATTGTTTCATCATATAATAAAAGCACAAAACCAAGTCCTTTTAAAACTGTTTTAGACTTCAAAAGTTGCATACATCTTTTCATTTGGGACATTGTTTCATTCAGTATCTTCATAGTATTAATATTATTGCTTTGTGATTTACAAAGGTTCATTTTATTCCCGTTTTCTGCAGACGACATGTAAGCGTTATTTGGTTTCATAGTGTCCGGTTTTGTAGCAAAGTAAAAAATTACAGCATCTATAACTGCGCAAAAGCATCTACAAAGTACAAACCTGTCAAAAAACTGTCCAGTCCAAAATACACATAATTATAATCAGACTTGTTTGGAGGTATTCGTGAATGCAAAAATAAACCGCTATCGTACATAGAAAACTACATCATTATGCTGCTAAAAGATTTCACTGTCCATTTCTCTCTTATACCAGGAAGGAACATTTTCAATTTTCTTATTTGAGGCAAGGCAAACCGCGGCCCGGCCCGTTTGAGTAGTGGTACATAGCTGTCGGAGGCCGGGTTGCGCGTGTTCACCTTGCCGCAACATTCGCACATTCACACTCTAGCAATTGCTCTCAAAATATGATCGTTAAATACACATCACTTCGTTTGTTCACATGCATCTTAACACATTACAAAAAATGAGATCCTTATGTGTCTCCCATCGTTTTGGCAACTGAGGTATATATTTTGGCGACATTTTTTTCTTCTCTCTCATGACTGTACACCACTTTGCTTCTTCAGGTACTTGTACATTGTGATGAGTAAAATGAGTAGTAAGAGGGCCTTGGGTTTTATTCGACTTCTTAGTTCTTCGATGGCAGCGGACGATGAATGCGGTCCGCGTCGCGAACGGACCGCGGCGAATCGGCGTTTTAGTTACTATGTAGGTATGTGCTGTTGTTTTCTTCTTGTTTTCTTATAACATGATGAGACGAAGACAGGCTTGGTAAATACCAAGGTAAATGCAAGAGTGTATAAAAGGTGGGTGTCTTCAGGCTCCCCCGGGTTAAGAGCCAAACTCTTTGCTTCACATCTATGTATATAATTATAATATATAATATTTATGTATATATGTATATAATATAACACGGCACCCTATTATATTATTGCTCATGCTTTCATCTTGTTGCCGGACGCAAAAGTGGCCACAAATTGCCTTCGTGTCGTCGTCGTAAGCTTCTCGCACCAATGTGTCTTATCACTTGGTTGTTGGTTTTCTACAAAACCTCAACCGACTTTATCTTACATTTGGCTAATAAGTTATTATTAATAACCTATCAATGAGTCTGGAATAAAATAGTTCAGATACCTTGATGACTACATACAAATATTACGTTATTATCTGAAGTTGATGGGACCAGGACCATCATATAATATTAAAGTTTTGGAAATATTAAAATGATTCATACACAATTCAAATTATAAAGACAGGCAAAACTATTAAATTAAAGCCTCAAAATCAAACTTCATTATTAAATTTTGATGGATAAGTCTGGATTTAAGCTCAATATTCATGGAAATTCCACTGCAAATGAGATTATTAAAACCTGTAGAAGCTAAATAGAGGTTTTCTGAAAATTTCAAATGCAAATATTAATCTTTGTATGGGGAAAAATAATTTTTGCGTTTTATGGAAATCAAGATCTGGATGAATGAGGTTCTTTGTACTTCCATTTATAATTATGTATATTATTGTAACTTACGGTAGTTGCAATTCTTTTAACTCAAAATCTAGAGGCAATAGACCAATTTTATTTTGCCCTAGACCCATTGATAATAATAATTAACACTAATGAAAATTGAGTTCAAAAACATCTGCAGATCAATTGATCCGTTAGATTTATATTTCAATAGTTACATTAGCACTTATAATTTGTCTCAGTTAAACCAACAGCCTTTCTGGAACATTTTATAATATAGTAAGTCGGTTGAAGTTAGAGGAACACCAACAACCGTAACACTGTGTCCTCTGCGCCATCCGCGCCTGAGCTGCAGCCAAAGGAAGGGCAATTCCTGATTTCACATCACTTCACTCCACTTATATAGTCCTCACAATTAAAGTAGATCTCCATGGCGGCCATTATTGGGTGATAACAGAGGGCACTCGTGACCCTTACGGCCTTAAACTCTTCTACCGACCGACGACGACGACACTCGGATGTTGCTGCCATGTGCGGCTACCGTTGGGCCCATTTTGGAAGCGGAAGATACACAATTTCCCTTCCTTGTCCTCTTCTGGAGATCTTCAGGAAGGAAACGGCCCAAAGTAACGACCACAATGTTAACGGTTGAATCGTCCAGTATTGCTTGCAGCAGACTGGACTTAAAATAAAACACGGATGAGGATGATGATATCGCCGTTAACAAACTGCATGGTATATTATTGTGTCTTCTTCGTCTTCTACTTCTAAATCTTGTTTTTATCTACCGAGTCCAAAATATATGTGTAAGTCCTTCCTAGGTTCCTTCGAACTTGCTGGCACGCACGGTGAAGCACCCCAGTCACAGCGCAGAGTGAATTTGCTTCGGAAAAACAGAAACAACACAATCACGTTCACTGTATGTATATGGAAGATGTGATCGGAACCAGAGACCGCAAATGGCTGACCATTGCGCAATTCCCTCGTCACTACCACCACGCTGCTGCTCCTCCACCACTTGCCCCGAAGAACGGCACCTTCTCGTTGCCAACCGAAGCCACTTGAGGGGAATGCTGCTGCTGCGGCGAGTTGGCAGCCGCTGCGGCTGCCGCGGCAGCAGCTCGAGCAGCTTCCGCCGCCGCCACGGCAGCCTGCGCAGCACTCGCTTTCTTATCAATCAGCTTCTCGCACCTCCTCATCTTGCAGATCTGATGGCTCTTCTCGTTGCGACACGGTGCGCAGTCCCCGCAGTTGTCCTTGCGCTGACACCCGTAGCACTCACCGCACCGCTTCCTCTTCTGTTTCTTGGGTTTCTTCTCCGGAGGAGCTCCGTCATCGCCACCGCCGCCCGGTCCACCACCAGGGCCACCGCCGCCAATTCCACCGTGGTTCTTGCCCAATTTCCCTGGCTTGTAGTCCTCGTGGTGACCTCCCATCGACTTGGAATCTCCCATTGGTTGTTGAACGCTCGAGGAAGACACGGACGGCACCTGGCCAGGGCTCTGCATCACATCCTTTCCATCCTGCTTGCCTCCGATGTTGCTCATACTCTGCACGTGGCTGTTGTTACCTGGATAGCTGTGCGCGCTGCCGGACGACGATGACCTGTCTTGCGATGTCTGCGACCCGTTGCCGAACACTCCCGCTCCACCGTCCCTTCCGTTCTGGCCACCGTAGCCGTGCACCACTAGACCGGCCGGAGTGGGCTTCGCGTTGCCAAGCTCCGTGTACCAAGTCACATCCGATCCACCTATGGGCGGATGCGGCGAGGAAGACGTTGCGGCAGCCACCACGTTCACGTTGTTACTTGGCGGAGGATAGTAGCCGTAAGCGGTGGCTCCGAATGGAAGCAGCAGATCTCTGCTTTCTGAAAACGGTGGGTACGCATTGTGGATGGAGTGATGATGTAACGAGTCATTGCTGTTGTTGCTATTGTTATTATTGTTGTTGTTGCTGTTGTTATTGTTCCCCCTGGAGCCACCATCCTTGCCGTTTCCGTTACCGTCACCGTCCCTCGACTTGTCCACCAACAAGGCACTGGAGCCCTTCTCCTTGAACACCCACGGTGACTTACTATCCGGGTCACCGTCCGACTTGTCCGGCGGTGGAGGTGGAGGCGGCGGAGGGTACCTCAGAAACCCCTCCGCGTACCCGTAACTTCCCGGCGACGTCGGTGGCATCGGAAGATCGGACCTGCTTGGTATTCTCACAACCACTCGACCATCTACCACACCCGGTCCCGCTCCGCCAAGCTCCCAAGGTCTATACTGTACCATCGCCGCGTGATAAGAGTCATCGCGTGAACCACCACCTCCTCCTCGGTCCACCAACCTTGCGCTGAGTCCCTCGCCTCCGTAGTCTCCGTGGTGCGCGTGAGCATGAGGAGGCGTGTGGGCAGGAGGCTGATGTCCTCCTCCTCCGTTCCCTCCAGCACCGTTCCCGTTCCCTGAAGCACCACCGGCCGAAGACTGCTGCTGATGTCCACCGCGTCCCAACCTGGCTCCGAGTCCTTCGTCGTACTCTCCTCCGCCCGGTGACCCGTCTTCCTTGCCGGAACCTCCTCTCGTAGCCGGTGGTGTGTGTCCATCCTCTCCTCCCGTTCCAGACTGCGTGCCCGTAGTCGTAGCGGCCAGAGAACTGAAAGGTGGCAACGCCGACTGGCGATTGTCTATCACAGGGTAACCCATACCGTTGTTCTCCACCAATGGTCCCGGCTTGTCGGTGCCAGGGTAGCGCATTGCCAGAGGAAATTCGGCCAACGGAGCAGCCGTCAAATACTGGTCGTAGGTGTCGGAATACTGGCCGGCAAACGATGGGTGGTACGGTGGTCTGGGGTAAGGCTGCGACGGAAAGGCACCCATGCCGTACGAGTAACCCTGCCAGGGCGACAGAGGTGGCGGAGGTTCCTCTGGCCCTTGAGTCTGCTGCACCTGCACCTGGCCTCCTCCAGTCACGTAGCGGCTCATAGTCATCTGGTCGCCGGACACCACGTCACCTTCCGGAGTGCTGCTGGCCACGGGAGGCGAAGACTGTTGTTGTTGTTTGCTGCCTTCGTTCATAGTCACACTCACTCACACACAGTCACATACACGTCACCACCACCAAACACAAGCGCGGTGCATCAGAGCTTTTCGTTTACCCCTTTCCTTCTGACTGCCCACTCGCTTCTTGGGCTTCTTTCTTAGACTCTCCGTTTGCATAAGTCAGTCTCCTCTCCAGGCTTCCTTGGTGTTCCGATTGTTTCTTCCTCCTTTTAACATCCAAGATCCCCCTACTGCATCCTTTCAGTCATGCTCCTCCAGGTGGTGCTGCTGTCCAAGTCTTGAGCAGCGATACGCCAAAGCACCTTTCTGTCATCTGCATAATAAGAACAGAAGAAAAAGAAAACTATAAGTCATCATCAAAGTATGATATTGTTGACAACTTCACGATTCCTCACGTTCGAGGGTAAATATTAAGTACTAATGCAGTCACCCCCAGCTGTAACAGCCTTCAATTTAATTGAACAAAGATTTTTCCAAACAGTTAATATCCTACAGCAATTTCCGACCCTCTATTGGCAAGCTTCCGATTACTAGTTCCACAAGTGTCGTGTGGTGGCGCTGCAGTTGTTTGCAGCACCTCCATGGTTGCAACAACAAAAGGCATGCTCTGGCCAATGAGCTCATTGCTCTGACCACCAGGGTGTCACCAAATTTAAAATATAAAATTCCATTACTTTTCCAGGATCCCCATGACTATTTTATACAAAATTCAAAATCTTGATAAGTGGAAACTCAAGGGACCAGAAAAAGTTTCCACCACAGACAGGTTTTCCAACACAGAGAGCATTTTAAATCATTTATCACGATGCAAATGGTGCGCAAAAATCAAATTTTCAACTATGACAGGTTTCCACCATAGACAGGTTTTATTTAATGCATTATAATTTAGTGCAGATATTATTATTGCGATTACGTTGAAAATGTATAAATATTAATCATTTTTCTATGGATAAAAGTTAAAAATGTGAATTAAATAGACAAAAAGACTGTTACAGAGAGGAAAGAGTGTATATGTAACACCCTAAATACTAATTTCATTACACTCTACACTTTTAAACTGGAGCATTGTCAAGGTAAAACCATTGGTAGAACCTTCAAGATGCTGTTGAAGGTCTTGTGAATATAAAGTAGCTAATATTAGACTGGCAGCGATTGAACAACAATTTTTCAATTCAAATTTCAATAGACATGATATATGAAACCAATGGAACATACACACTGGAGTCAAGGAAGCAAGGATGAACAGGATAGAAAGGAGAAGAGGAGAGAAAAAAAGTGGTTTAGGGGGTGGTTGTAACACCAACCAGTGACCATCTGCCATGGCTTCATATAAGCCTATGGAGGAAAGCAAACTCTGTCATGGCCCCATGAACGTTCAATTACCACGCAAGAATGAGTGCAGCTGTTTCATTGCATGTGTTGCCAAGGAAACTCAACTTTTTCCTTTTCATTCTTCATGTTTGTACCGAAGATTAACAGTAGTAGGCCTATGTACTGAATGCAAATTACAATTCTCAACCTTTTGTTTGTTCAGTTATTAAAATCCACCAAAATTTAATAAAGATAAAGTGGAGGGAGGAGGGGGATGAATTTTGTGAATTTTTGGCAAAAGACAAACCAAAAAAATTACACCACCAGATGTTACATGCACTAATAGTATCCCTGACATTTCAGAAATAGAAAACGCACGAGTTTATGTCAAAACAGTATCGGAACACAATACCAAAGTGGTTCCAACAGATGTTCAATTAAATGCATTTCAGAACGGTTGCAATCTTGTTTCTTTTTACTTCCAGTCTCTAAATAATCAAGTATAACATGTATGTTTAAATGTATAACATTTCAAAGTTGAATTTCATTCACTTGGTTTTATATTTCCCTGACTTTCCAATTTAGTATCAAGCCAGACGTTGTGACTGACGATCATCCGACGCCCAGATGGCGCTGCAATAAATTTTCATCGCATATTACTTCACTGTTCCTGAATTTTAAATCTTTCAAACATTTCCACTTGGTCAACTACATTTATCTATTCAAATTCCCTCACTATTCCATTTATATTTCTATTTATCATTACTTGTTATTCAATTCTTAAAAAAATTCAAATTACAATTCATAAGATTTGCAAATTACAGTAAAACCTGTGTATATGGTGGAATCGCAAGGGACCTACTCTAACCTCCTTGAAGGGACCGGACAAACTTTCCACCATAAACAGTTTTCACAGCACATAATTGAGTAGTTAGCCCTAATTAAAAATATATATTATATTCCTGTACAAATTAGTTTTCTAATTACTATATCACATCATCGAAAAACGATACAACTAACATTTTAACTACATAATGAATTATTTTTAGAGTGTTAATTGTCCTTTGTGTATATTTAAACAGATATTTAGTTACGTATTCTCACATAAGTCAATACACAGTTGAATTGTTTTTCCATACTGTATGTATATACGTTGTATACAAATCCCACGCAAAGAAAAAAAAACAACAGGAAACTGGTACTCATACAAAATAATGAATTACGGTGCACCAGATGATTTTTAAGTCGACTAAAATGAAAGATGTCTGCAATACTGAATGGGGCACAGCCATGTTGAATAATCAACTGCAATTGCATTCTAGTCAGCGGTGTAACCTGAAAATCAATAACCGCCCGGCCATAAATTTTACATATTTCTTGCGAGCCAATTGAAACGCACAAACGGCTTCTGCTACCGAACCAAACAATAACACGTTACAACAATAACTGTTGCCGACCATCTGTCCCTTTTGCACACCCACTATAAAGGCACACATAATAAAATTAAAAATGCTGCGCCATTTTATATATAGCCTATACTATAGCATAACGCTTTTCTTCCTAAACAAATCGCTTTTCTTTTTATGCTTTCATGTCACATACATGTACAAAAAACAATATACGATTCATACAATATAGTACTTTGATATCCCAGTGTAAATTTACAGTTAATTTAAAAAATACATACATATCAAGGAAAAATATAATGAACGCAATCCTGAAATAATTTTCCTTTAATTATGTTTCGATTTCCGGTGTTATAATTGAAAACCTGAAATAAAGAGCGTGAAAATCAAGTTTTATTTTCTTGTATATTCATTCATATCGCCAGAATATGACGGCAAACTAATTTATTAACTTCCCGCTTGGAAAATCGATAATAGTTTCGAATTCATCATGGCCGCGAACAAGTACAAAACGTTCTACGGAAGATATTGCAATGGAAACTATTGCCGTGCAATATCTCCGTTGCGTTAACATGGCGAAAGTTGCACGCGTTTTAACGTCGTGCAATTTTATTGCGCTTGCTCGAACGATCGCATCTTTCCCGAAAAAATGACGAAAACAAGTTTGGGAATATATTTCTAGGATTTCAAGAATGACGAATCGGCAAAAAGGCTAAATTACGACGACTAAATAAAGATTTCAACGTGGATGGGGTGTTTTGAGGTGGATCGTGTCCATTGGAAAACGGAAACTACGGAAATTAGAAATGGCGGATCAACAAAATGGCTTCTCTGCATCGCTCAACTGAAAACTACGCATTATGAAAAGGAGGAAAAAACGCGTTCGCAACGTTACAACAACGTCAATTAATTTAGTTTAATCGATCTTTTTTGCTTGCAAATTAACAATAGATGCCAGGATGGATACACACACAAGCAACTGCTGCAAATTGCGTCATGACGTCGCTTTAATGGCGCATTTATGTCCAACATAAAAGTGTAACGGACAACCTTATAAGCCAGTTTAACTTTCATTTCCCATGTTAAACCCATTTCTAAACAGTTCTCAAATTAATCCCACCATGCACAAAAACAGTTATACAACCTAAACATGCGTATAAACAACATAAACAACCAATGAGCTATATAAACCTACGGCTCATTGAAACAACCATCCAAAACTACAAATTTCTAAAGTCTAATCAATATTAGGCCTGATCAATATCCATAAACCTAAGCGTCGCATTTTTCATTAAGACACTCGTCGGCATCCAACCAAACTCATTTTGAAATTCCACTTTCCGTTTTCATTTCCCACTCAAAAAGTTTCCCAAATTCCATACCTCTCTTTGTCTCGATCACGGCATTGGAAGTTCAGTTACGAAAATTGGCCACCAGTAGGGCGCCACTGCAGTGTATATTAAACTTGAGCAGATACAGTTAGTATTATCATGTAGGATGCTTTCATAATATAAGGTGTCCTCTATAATTGAAAGTCGAAGGGAAATGGGAAAAACTTTCATTAATATCGAAATTTTATTTAACGAATTTATACTTGAAAATAAATTTTACAAATGTCTGCACTATAAACTTGCAACGAATTGTAACCTGGTTTATAATCCCTGAACATTTCCAATAATTTTCCTGCTGCAAAAACAGTTGACATTTAACAAAGGGCCAGATATAACTACGTATATTTCAGATATCAAAAGTTTCAGTTAAAACTTTAAATTATACACAAATTTTAACATGGTAAGAATAGGGATTTTGGTTGGGAACAAAATAATAGGTATGTTCATTTATACAGGATGTCTACCAAACTTTCATTTCAAAATTCCAGTATTTTTAAGGATATTTATAACTTTTTTCCACGACACAAAATACAAAAAGTGAAAGAAAGTTACAAGGAACACAGAAATCAATAAACAAAATTATGTAAAGTGTCAAAAATGATACATATGTCCAGGATTTCAAAGAAAGAAAGGAAGAAAGAAAGCCGGTACAACTCCAGTTATATCCAGGTTTTACTGCCGCCATTACACAAGTCATCAAATGTTTCGACGTGGTTTCAACATTATTTTTAGTTTTTGTCCTATTAAAAGGTGGATTAAAGTGCTCACTCGTAAACTAAAGAAATAGCTGAAGTTGCAAATGACTTTCGCGAGAATTATAATGGCTGATTCCGATCTGGAAAGCGCGAGTTGAACACAAACAAAAAGTAAGGCAAATTAAAAGTCATTTGTGCTAAAATATGCGTCGGCACAAGCAATGACCCCTCGTCCTCTGTTGCCGAAAGATCGATTATTCCCCTCAATCGTTAAATCGCTGCTAAATTTATTTTTCTGCCACTTGCCATCGCTTGCCATACTCGCATCCCTTTTCCCTTTTTATTATAGCAACACGCTGCTGAGCTGGGGGAGTCTGACCGATGGCCGAAAAAGACAAACAGAAGAAAGAAAAAAAAACCATCCTCCCTTCCATTCAAGTGTCAAATAGGTGCGAAAACAGCGCTGCAAACCGAGCGTCGTTTCGCGGTGCGTCGCGTTCGAATCCCAAAATGGCGCCGTTTTACCCAAACGGCCCGAGGCCGAAGCGCCGCCGTTTTCTCTTCTCTCTACAACTCTAATGACGTGCAAGCAAGTGCAAATGCCCGAAATAACATTTGCTGCGTCCAAATTTGGTGTTGCCGAACGGTTTCTTGGGGTGTTTCGGGGTCGGAGGGAAGGGGAAGAAGGAGGAGTTTAGGGAGTGGGTTGAAGGGTCGTCCAATGGCGACGCGACGTTACCAAATAGGAGCTTCAAAATGGCCGTCGCCCCTGCACCCATGCCATGGATGGGTCCTAGTTATTGATTTTCAATCAATTCCGAGGCATGGGTTTGCAAGCGAAAATCGGTTCTGGCATCGGGAACAAGCAACGAAAAGGGGGGGTTAGGGGGTTTGACCACGTGACTCGTTCGAAACGATCGAAAACTTATGCAGGTTGAATCACTGGGAATTTCCGAGTTAGTCATTCGCATCTGGCGCGATAAATAGCATTTCTTTTTTTCACCGTGTTGCCAGACCGAGATGAACGCAGTATTCGAAAAAAGGGTTACCCGGTTATCCCATTCACTGTAAAAAAATTTATAAAATATAAAAAGAATGTTTGTTTGGTGCATCTTTTAAAGCTGAGAACGAGGGGATGAAAATAGGGTATGAGAAAAAAAAATACCTGCATGGGGTAAAGGAGAAGAGGGGGGAGGGGGAGAGTCGGGGTACCCCCGTAATGACGTCATAATCCGTGGTGGAGTGGTGTCACTCGTCAATTTCAATGTTGGGAAGAACCCTCTGGAGAGGAAAGGGGGTATCAACAAAAAAGTAGTGCCAACATACAAGTGCAAGGTCCTCGAAGGCCGATGCCAGAGAATGTCCTCCAATGTGAGAGGGAACATTATGGGCTTCCTTCACCTGCTGCGTCTATTTAAACAGGGTGTTCCACAAATTGTTTTACACATATATAGTAGGCCTATAGCAACGACCAACCGACCGACCAACCACCGGGTCACAAAATGCTTGCAAAATGTCAGCAAGAAATGCCCCATCTGTTTGTACTAGTGTGCTAAAAATAAACGCCCTTCCCCTCAAAGAACGCCATTACACAGTTAAAATGTGGGGAATGTAAGAGAAAATATATCCTTACAGCAAGCTTACAGTATTAGGCCCAATAACAACCCATAAAAGAATGTCATTTACAGAAAATTGTCCTGCCACTGATAATAATATATGGGCCCATTTACTTATCATTATGCAAATACAACCTGCAGGTTTACGCCTATAGGTGTCGCTGCACGTAACTTTTCCTATTTTCAAATTGCAGTAGTAAAAAAAATTCTAATATAAAAATACATTTTTAAAAAAAAGCTTTTAAAAATGGCGGTCGGAACGGGAGATTGGAGTGACGTCATGCGTGACGTCGGTGCGTATCATGTATTAACCAATGATCACGGGCTACAGTTGAGTGCGTTTTACGATGCAAAAACCAATGACGATGCAGGACTGCTTGAATTAACCAATGACGACAGCCGAACATCCGTACATCGGTACCAACATCCATGTGAAGTTCAAGAAAAGCTTTTAAAAAGAACCTGTTTATAACTGTAACATTAGCAGCTATAAACAAGTTTCCGCCATAGACAGTGATTTTATTATGGAAACTGCCTCCAAGGTACTAAAAAGACTTCAGTTTTAGACAAGTTTCCGAGTACTAGTTCCACAAGTGTCGTATGGTGGTGCTGCAGTTGTTTTCCTATATCCGGCAGCACCGTAATGGCGCCGCAGCAGCACTAAATGCCTGCGACTAAAAGCAATGCTATAAAAATGCATGCTCTGACCACGGCGCCACCACACGGAAAAACGCATGAAACATGATCGAAAACTTGTGGATACTGTTGTATTTTTTTAAAACGATTCCTTGACAATCTGTCTAAGGTGGAAATTTATTCCACCACAGACAGGTTTCACAGTTAAACACCATTTTAGTCAGCCATGTTTGTATTAAATGTGTATACAGAAACATTAATGTAAATTCGAAAGATTTAAAGAAAACTTTGTACATTGTATAAGCCAAGATACGAAGTACGAACAATATCGACCGCTACCCAAAAACCGCTCCCCAACCGCAACCATTCTCAATTGGAGGGTTCGTTGGGGCTATAAGCGATGCTGTAAGTACCCAAGTACCTAAGCTAAAAACGTTTCCCAGTGAAATTGTAGGTAATTATAAGCATAGCTTTGACATTTAATTGGTTTATTGTAGTTGTGGGATAAAAGAGAGGAGAGGTAAAAAGAGAGGGAAAGGGGGTTGTGGGGGACCCTCGCCCTTCTGGGACCCTTCAAGCCACGCGTATCACAAGACCCCCTCCTTCAATAGTCACTCTTGTGACTCTTCTGGGGCTTTTTGGACACGTGCCCTTGTCCTTCTGGTCAAATTACGATGCTCAGTGTTTAAGGGTGGACCGGCCCGCCCCTACAACCCATAATGCCCAGAGATGTCACACCTGATTGCTCAATGTTGCATCCTTTTTTTTTTATCCCCCCCTCCCCTCCCCCCTACACCCCCATCCCCTCACTCACTCAACTCTAAAGTGAAAGGGTGCAAGTCAACCCCATTTTTACACAGCTAAATAGACATGACATTCATATAGCCTTTTGGGTGACTACTTCAACATTATATCTGTGCAATATCTGTACAATTACAAACCAATTGACCCAAACAGCATCGAAAAACGACTCAACTGCACATCATAGTAAAATTACACAAAAGGGTGCTACATTTTTCTTTATACCTTCATCCATAAACTAGTTATTGAGAATATACAGGGATGCACTAGGAAGTCATGTGATTTTGCAAATACAGTAAAACCTGTCTATGGTGGAATCTAAAAGGACTGGGAAAACCTTCCACCCTAGACAGGTTATCCAGCATGCATAGACAGATTTTTTAAGAAATAAAAAACATTTATAATGTATTCAATAGTCCCAAAAAATGTTAAATTTACCACCATAGACAGTTTCCACAATAAACAGATTTAGTAAAAATGTTAGTATATAGTTACATCATTTTTGAAGAAAGTATGTGCATAATCAATAATGATCAATGCAAACTTTCCAACAACTTAAAATTGCAAAACTATATCGATATTAATACAATGCACACTGTCTATGTTGGACCATTAACATCATGATTTATGGTTTATAAAAAAACTATGTTGGAAAACTTGTCTATGGTGGAAAGTTTTCCGGGTTCCTTGAGAATCCACCATAGACAGGTGGAAATATATGTATAGTTATTAAAGAAAAGCAACACATTTGTAATGCATTCTTTTTTGTTTGTCAATGTCCCTCAATGAAAAATGTGAAACAATACTTTTCAATGTTGGGTATGTGTGTAATAAAATTAATTAGAATAATATGAAGAAAAAAAACGGCAAACTATAACCTTCTATTAAGTATGTATGTGTATATATGTACAAGTCTACTTTCCACACACAACATAAAAACCCGTATAATTTTCAGACAATGCAAACCAGAAAATGGGCAACAAAAAAAATTCACGCAGCACAAATAATTTTCGCCATCATAATAATGAATGCGGTCGTAAAACACAAAATGCATTGTCACGTGTAAATAATACCCAAACATTAAGAGAATATAGCCGAATCTTTTACCCCAACTCTGCTAACACCCACCGCAACAGTAAAAATCAATAGGGAAAATAATCACAATACTATGATCAATATTGACATAATTTTACATTTATCTCATTTATTTTTTTGCTGTACAAATTTCTAAATTCCAAGCCGTCTATTTTATTTTAAGAGAAGTCAAATATAGGTAGTAATTATCGACTAAATACTTTTAAGCTGGCAAACTATGCACACATACAAACCACATTTTAACCACTAAGTGTGAAAATGCAGTAACACAACATGTCAAAAATATCGAGTCCATGTTACATACAAACTTCCATATTTACCACCAAACGTTTCAATTCCCCAACAACCAAAAATTGTAAACATCATGTTTACGTTGAATTTTGCTGTTGGCCTTTTTCTAGCATTATCCCCCCTCCCCTATAAATGTTTATATCTCCGCATATAAATTACCAACAAGCACCTATTAAATCAAGAAAAGAAAGCAAACTTCTTATTAGTCACGTGATCACATTTTCTTTCCACTTGTCTTTTTGGAAACATTTTGAAACAGCCGTTCAAAAACGATAGATAATGATTTTGTAGCGTTATAAAAGCCAAATAGGGACAAAGTGTAGGTTCCCTGTCACACTGCCCCCCATCTTTTTCGCCACTAAATCGACCACTACATCATCTCTTTTGATTGCCTACAACACAAAAAACCGCTCATAAAGACCCTTAAACCAATCCCAAAAGAATAGCATGCACAGGGGAGGGACCTTTTGGATTTTTCCTGTGTCCATGTCCCCAATTCGTATCAAAACAAACGGAAAAAATGGCATAGTACAGGAAAACGTTTGGGGAAATTCCGCCATTTTCATTACCTTTTCCACCTGGTGGACAACATTGGAACCCCGTTACATGTCGTTATATTAGCAATGATATTAGTGTACATATTTAACCGAATCCATCTGTTATTAATAATCATATCAATGCATTTTTCGATTGAACGCCGCGGCTTCTGTTTGAAACTTCAAGATTCAATTACTATGCATTACTGTCCAAATTACAACATTTAGGACTATTTTATTTTGTACTCTGCATTAAAAATACTGTAGCAGTAAAAATGATGAAATTATGTCCATAACAATCTTACAAATATACAGAGAAACCTGTCTATGGTGGAAACCTGTCTATGGTGGAAACCTGTCTATGGTGGAAACCTGTCTATGGTGGAAGACTATCTATGGCGGAAAACTGTCTATGGAGGAAACTGCCAATATAATGGAAATTGTCTATACAGTGGGAACCTGTCAATGGTGGAAACTTTGACTTTTTTTCTGGACCATGGACTGCATTATTTGTTTTTTAAACCTCTCTATGCTGGAAAACCTGTTTTTGGAGACAAGTTTTCCGGTCACTTGAGATTGCACCATAGACAGGTTTCACTGTATAATTATTCCAGTATAATTTCATTTCAGTAGTACACCTATAAAAGTCCCAGCTTTATTTGCAACTGAAACTCCGCCTTTTCTACTTCAAAAATCGTATTAATTTCTTTTTCTAAATTCCCAATTAAATCCTGTTCCTCTCCTTATCTTTCACAATCACAATAATTCCCATTTCCGGCGAGAACATTTCTGCACGTTTGTACATCGACAAAATAAAGAACAAAACGAAAACAAAAAAATAACCTATAGTTAAAAAAGGGAAAAGTACTACACAGTAAAATGCCTGGTATAAGGTTAAGAAAACGTTCCAAGGGGAGAGGACAAAATAAATAACTTCCGTGTTTTTCATCAAAAGGACAATAAGGTGCAGGGTGGGAAAAAAAAAATTTAAAACGAAAAAAAAAAAAAAAATGGAGTCTGATGCTATCGATATCGATGACGTCATCGCCAGATGACGTGGAACTAAGCTCACCTCCTTAAATATGCATGTGCAAATACATGCCAGATTATAATTGACACACCGTCATATTTCAACCGTTACAATTACTTCCAGGGATATGCTCGTTATGACGTCAACTGCTGCCATGACGTCATCCTCCATTTGCCCATACAGTACATGCTAAACCGATCGATAATCTATACAAAATCCAAATTTTACTTGCCAAGTCTATAACATTGAAAACTCAATATCGTTCTTGTAATATCTTGGATTTTTATCTGTATGAAATACGTAACATGTAAATAAAGTTAAAGCAGTTTCCATATTCAAGAGTGCACCGATTTCTTCTAACTATTACCATATAACAGCACACCTTTATGTGACTGCAACCTTGACTGCGAAACTACCATATGAACTGAATAAACCAGTGCAATTACTGAAATATGCTCTTGTAATATCTTGGATTTTTATCTGGATTAAATATGCACTATGCCAATAATTTTAAACCAGTTTCCACATTCAAGAGTGCACCGATTTCTTCTTATGCACCATATACAGCACACCTTATACAACTGCAACCTTGACTGCGAAACTACTACAAGAACTGAATCAACCAATACAATTTCTGAAATATGTACTTGTTTTATGCCAAAATTAACACATGTACTGCATATAGTTGGATCTTTGTGTCTATAGAATTTTATTTACAATTTTAACAACTCGCACGCCTTCTGGTTCTCCCAGCATGAAAAAACAGTCACAATCGTTGCTCATTTCAAATGTGAACACATAAATGTCACTGTGATGCAAGGTACACCTCTATAACCGAGTTACACAATCAAACTGTCTTACATCATGCACGAAGGCTTTTTGCAAAGTTAGAGAAACGAGCACAACAAACTTTGCAGTTACTTTTTTGGACTCGTTCAATGTTAAGGTTGGCTAGAAGTAGGACTACTGTCACAAATAAAAAATAAGAATGACACAAACGAGGAGTAAAAAAATAATTACAAATGGCGATTATTACCATGGCCATTGGGAGAAGAGTGTACAAAAGGGCCTTCTGACATCAGTCATTTGAACACAGAAAGCCCATAAATGTGTAACGCAGTGTGGTAGAAGGGAATAAAAGGAGTCTGATGGGATTGAAAAGGGCCTGGAATTTAGCTTGCCAAGGGCCTAGGGCCTATAGGCAGGGGGTGGGGGTTGGGTGGGTGCTTGATGGAGCCAACCGAGGCGTGTCCTTGTGTCTCCTCCTGTCCCAAAACCGGGTCCTTGGTCCCAACCGAACACCAAAAGCACCTTTCAAACTCCTCTCTCTTGTTTGCCGGTCCCGTTTCACCATCAAAGGGCCCAAACGTGTACTGTACTCGTTGGCCACACAATACAGGGATATATAGAGAGAGAGAAGCAAGAAAGAAAAAAGGTGGGCAAAAAATAATAAAAGGACCACGACTTTTCATGGTGACAAAAATCGACGGTTCAGGTGCGGCCCATTTCTCAAAACTTATTCCAACATATCCAGCAAAACGACATTTTCCTTTCAAAAATCAAAACCTATCCCCCACCTTTGTCATAAACTTTAATTTTCCTGGTGAAAAGATAAATTTTTACAACCGTCTCAAGAGCATGGAAACGAGTTTATATACATAATTTATTGATGGCCCCTTCTTATTTCAAAGATATCCCCAAATAATAAATGAAATATGGGACCTATATAACTTACAAAACACTATTTATTAACTTATGTTTACGATTATATATTTGTTAAAAAACATTATTGTCTACTATCTTTAAAGTTTTTGCAGAATCGATACAGACTTCGATACATTTTTGCTAGACGATACGTATCGATATAGGTTAGGCTGAACTGAGAACTGAACATTATGGACCTAATGCAATATATGAATCTAAATTGGTAAACTGGGATCAAAGCAAAATATCCTTTTTCAGTAGCACCGCCTTTTTCCAATATGGAGGCCATAGTTGGGATAAAGCTGCAAACTGATTGGCAGAAAACCAGTTTAACCACTTCATCCCAACTAAAGACGCCATTTTTAATTGGATTTTCAGCCAATGGCTGCTTACTGAAAGAATGCCACCTGGTGGTTTAACTCAGCAACTTCATTGTAATTCAATCAATTCAATACAATGTAAAACTATATACTACCCCCAGACTATCCACATATAAATTAGACATTAAAATCAGTGCTTAACTTTCGAACCAAATATTCCGTTTTACAATAAACTTTCTAAATGCAACACTTCTTTAAACTTTTACAGAACATTTTCACAGATGGCAGCCATCTTGCAATTGCTTCACCGATTTTCCACAAAAAAGTTAAACGGACCAGGGAGCACCGACTGTATTTTTTTATATTGACGTATTTATGTACTTGACCTACATAAATGTACAGACCATTTTACAGAATTACCACAAATGTGTATCATAGGAGGGGGAGGAGCATCACTGCACCATGTTACAAAAAGTTGTGCAACATTATAATTTCCACACTTTCGCAATGATTAATAATTTATTTACTCTGTGGAGGGTACAAAACAATGAATTCAGTCCCCAACTTGAAATTGGGACATACTTGTTACAAATCTGCTGATATTATAAAGTTGCAAAATTCATCCGCAAGATGGCCGCCATTACATATTTCACATTTGGTTTGACTTCAATGACTTTCCAGCCCAATATTTTTACACATTTCTCTTCTAATCTCCCTAACATTTTGTAACATTTATCAGTGCATATAATAGAAATTGCATTATAAACTTTGATTGTATTACAAACATTGAAGTCGATAAATAAATATTCAAGCTATGGAAGAATTATTTCAAAAGACGAAAACAAAAAAAAATGTAACTTATTGATTACTGAAAAATGTTGCTGTATTGATTCAATTGTATGCCATAAAAACAGCCAAAATAAAATGAATTTTATTTTTTTTAGGAGTTGTAGGTGGAGTTGTTTTGTATGTGTATTATCAAATATACAGTCTTGGTTATTTCTTTTCAACTTTTCAGCATGTAAAAACGCATTATTCTCGCCTTGCAAGACGAATAACAACAAAAAGCCGGTTTTGGACTAGTTTTTATCCAAAAAATCTTACCATGTCCAAACACGAAAAACGTTAAAAAAGAAAAAGTCCAGACCGCATTTTAGACAATAACAGGTGCTGGCCAGAACGGAAATTATTGCAAATAACAGACACCTTTTATACATATATAATACAAACCAAGAGGTTCACATTGATTTATATTTCTGGCCTAGTCATCATCATCATATTATCTGTGACCGTAAGCAAAAAATTATTCAAAAACAGTTAAAACCCCAAACCCCTGACACTTCCCCAGATTGCATATTTTAATAATGCAGTGCAAATGCATAACTAAAGAGAGCAAAAAAAAATCATTCACGCATAATGTAATTAAAATAGTGGGGGTAAAAAAAAATTCAATCTCTTTGCAGAAATAATATTCAATGAGCGAAAAATTAAACTGCTTTTTTGTCATTTTTCAGACGACCAAACAAAAAAATCAACACTATAATTCATCACACACAATTTCGCGGAAAATATTTTATATATATGTATAAATAAAAAAGTTTCAATTCTCCAGCCGCCATTAGCAATTCCGTCATGGGTGAATTCATTTTTTTTCTCCTCCTTCTCTCCATCCTCAAATTATTTTCGTACATTTTTACGGCGGTTGTGACGTCACAGTCTACGCCAAATCGTGCGGCTCTAACAAAAAGATTTATCGTCATCGACGCCGTATGCAAATAACGTATCACGTGATATGGTGAAACAAAAAAAAACGCGCCGGCGGAAAAGTGAAAATTCACAATTTTACAAACCACACTAGTCACGTCACAGCCCCGTTTTCACATACAAAGGCCTTTCCACGAAACCAACATTTTCTGCTGACCTTGCGAGATAAACCGTTGCTGAGGGCTAAAAGCCAGAGTTGGCCCACGTGACCCCCAGGCAAGACCTTGAACCCCAGCTAACGTCAATAATTATTCCCCATTGTACAAATGGTGCAATTAAAAAATCCCGCCCACAAAAATAAAAAAAGGACGTATTACGGAGGTATAACAAAAAACCCGCGTCAAAATTTGCCAGAAAAGCAGAAACCCAACAACCAATCATGCTTCTGGTTTTTGAAAATGAAGAAAACGTTCGAAAATGGCGACGCATTTCAAATGCTGCGCAATAAACGCGTTTACAACTATCGAAAATAAAATGCACTTGTGGTTGTCTTGCTGGATTTATAAAGTTGTATATGTACTTTAATGCAAGATTGTAAAATCTAACAAGTATAATTCCTTGGGAACATCGTGATTTACTTATTTTCCAGAAAAAATCGTTTAAGAATACATGGCCTCATGCAACTTTCTTGCAGCAGTATGGATCTCATGCAACTCTGCCATAGGCAATGTATGGGAGAAGTTGCGTGAAAAGATACGCCTTGCAACATAATTGACCTATTTCACGACCGCTTCGATTGGCTGCGGTGGAGTGGCAAAATGGCGGTCGTCGGTGGACAACTTACC
>JAQFZQ010000607.1:0-29579 GCA_034696005.1 Glomeris marginata | reverse complement strand
TCTACAATTTACAGTCCAACACACTACCCACTATGCTAACTCGCCGATGGACCGGTTCTAGCGTCAAACCACCCTCTCCAATCTATACGCTTTTCACATTTGTGTATTTAATTTAAAGAAAAATATTATATAACTAGTTTAGGAAACACAGAGTTATGAAATTGGGTCCAACATTTTGAATCGTGCTGTATATAAAAAGTAACGAAATTCGGTTCGGTTTCCCTTTGACATTAGTACGTATATAAAACATTGTATATTTTATGCAATTTTATATTTTAAATATTTTATATATGTATATTTAATTATAATCAGCTGAAGGCGCCAGCTTTTTATAGTTGCATAAAATTCTTCTTTGTGAACTGTATTATCAGACAGTTTGCATTAAAATTCTAAACATGCAAAGCCCTCAAGTTAGTGACAAGGCCAACAGAGTAATAAAATTGTTATAATTTACAAACATATTTTAAACTGTTGTGTACTTACAAACTGTTTTACATTGGTATTAATGCTACAGAAAAATGGCTGCCTATATAATTATAATATACAAATAAGAACATTTATCAATGAATCCTACTTTAAAAAAACATAGTGCATTATTATGGGTTCATTGGCAATAATTAGTATTGCATTTTAATCAAGGACAGCTGAAGTTTATTATTTTTACTGTTATCATGTGGACTTTCCTTTTTGCATATTAATCAGTAGTAAATTCAAAAATATTGGCAGCCTTCCTGCGAAATAAATGTTTGTTTGTTTTTTTTATTACATTATTATTATTTTGTTTTGAACCACTCAGATCTCAGATGCAGACGGTACGAGTATGGATGGAGAAGTGAGTGCTGCCATCTATCATATGACAGTCCAAACACATGAAACTCTCCGTTGCAGTGTATTCTCCAAAAAACATTTAACGTAAAGTTATGAAAAGTTTTAATTGAAAAGAAACGGTTTTGTCATGAAAATGAACTTCACGGGACATAGCAATGAATTAATTTATAAGGAAAAAAAAAGAAAAAAAGAGTGGCCCGTGTGGGGATCGAACCCACGACCTTCGCGTTATTAGCACGACGCTCTAACCAGCTGAGCTAACAGGCCACGTGCCGACTGAAAGTGATCATACGGCAACTGTATCTGTCCACATGATCTGTCCTAGCATTCCCATCCATTTCACAAATGAACGTTTTGTATATTTTCTTATTATTTCTAACAAGTTTGCTACCATTTGAAGCAAAATACTGACTCCTTGTAAATAGTATAATTAATTTTTATGTTGAGATGTAATGCAGCCACAATTTCAAGAATCCACCCTTGCATCACAAAAATACACCACATGATTAACACTTACATTTTTAAATTTATATTTTTCAGCAACTAGATTAGATGTTTCAAACGAGAAAGTGCGAAAATCGAGAATCAAAATTCCCGCGATTTTGAACGCAACACAAATTCACATTCAATCAAGTCTTCCTAGTCGAAGCAGCAAATAATTAGACCGATATTATATTTAATTTCTACACAATGCCCTTCCTACAACAACTATATCGCTGTATAAATAATTTAATCCTAATATCCTACTTACATTTTGACGCATTTTGAGTAATCTCCGACATCCGATTCTCGGCGACGCCATGATGCCCCGCCTTTAGCACCGCCCCGTCGATCGAAAACGGTTCCGTGATTGGTGAGAAAGCGGAAAGCGGAAATACTTGGGAATCTTCCCGCCAAATCCTTTGTGCCTAGCGAAAGAAATTGACGCGTTCAGACACGAAAGATTTTGTTTACTGTGAAGGTTGGTTATTATTTTAGATGCAGGATGGCTGACCCGAGAATGTACGTGGTAAAACGCGGTAAGTTTATATGCAGTGATTTTATCCGTTATTTTCCATGTACGTACACATACACATTACATATGTAATTGATTCGTTTTTGTTTCCGGCTTTTAGATGGCAGAAAACAAAATGTTATGTTTGATAAGATCACATTCAGGATCCAGAAACTATGCTACAATCTTAACATGGATTATGTGGATCCGGTAAAAAATATAAATTACTTGCCAGTCATATGTCGAAATAAATGTGCATATAAATGAAATTTCTAATATGTTTTCAAAAATACAGCCAGCAATCACCTTGAAAGTGGTGAACGGTTTGTATCCAGGAGTTACATCAGTAGAGTTGGACAATTTGGCTGCTGAGACTGCAGCAACCATGACCACCAAACATCCAGATTACGCTGTCCTCGCAGCCCGAATTGCTGTATCCAATCTGCACAAAGAAACCAAGAAGCTGTTTAGTGGTTTGAAATAATTGTTTCACTCTTGTGTCATATATGTCTAATATCTGAACAACCTTTTAAAGATTTACTGTGTCTCATAATTAACAGATGTCATGACGGACCTGTACAACATGAAGAATGATAGCAGCACACGTGATGTTGGAATAATTGACCCAAAAGTATACGAGATCATAATGAAAAACGCAGAGGTAATGAAAATTTAAACATAACGTACACAACTTGTTTTAAAACTTGCTTTATTACAATGTAAATTTGTATGCAGATGCTGAATGCAGCCATCATCTACGATCGAGACTTCAACTACAATTATTTTGGCTTCAAAGTTAGTACTATTGTATATGTAATAATAATAATTGAAGCACTGATTGATGGTTATTCCTCTCACATGTCTGAAGTTAGAAATGTGCGATTTTAGGCCATCATAGATTAAATAGGGCTTCTTCACCCAAAGCTATTTGCCGACATATGTTGGAACTTTTTATGATAGTTTTTGGTTTTGGTAGCCCTTACAGCTAATTATCATGATCAAAACATATTGTAAATTATGTGTGCAAGTTACTAAAATGTTACCTGTTACTGTATTTCAGACTTTAGAGAGATCATATTTGCTGAGAATTAATGGAAAAGGTATTTGAATTATTATTTAAATAAAACTCATTTAATTTGTGTTACAAGTTAAAGTTATTCTTTTCACATTTAGTTGCTGAGAGGCCTCAACAAATGCTAATGAGGGTATCAATAGGCATTCACGGAGAAGACATTGATGGAGCCATTGAGGTATATATGATTAACTTGTAGTGCATATTACTAAATAAACAAAATACCCTAATTCCTTTTTCAGACTTATAACCTCTTATCAGAAAAGTGGTTCACACACGCAACACCTACTTTGTTCAATGCGGGGACCAGGACACCACAACTGTCAAGGTTCAGTATTATAAGCAAATAGTGCTGCGGAAGTAAATATTTTAACATGACCCAACTTGTGTCCACAGTTGCTTCTTGTTGGACATGCAAGATGATAGCATAGATGGGATATACGAAACACTGAAACAGTGTGCATTGATTTCAAAATCTGCTGGAGGTGTTGGGTTGAATGTACATTGTATAAGAGCAAAAGGAAGTTACATTGCAGGGGTACGTTTCCATATTATATGGTGTAGGTAACTGTTGAAGTGTATTATTGATTGGTATATTTTCATTGTACTGTTTTCAAAAAAAGACAAATGGAATTTCAAATGGTTTGGTACCAATGTTACGAGTGTATAACAACACTGCGCGTTACGTGGACCAAGGCGGGAATAAGGTATAGTACTGTAATGTGGTTTCTGTTCATACGGTACAGTTCTATAACTAATTTTGATGTTTTTATGGTACTTTAGAGACCAGGTGCATTTGCAGTCTACCTAGAACCATGGCACGCTGACGTATTTGAATTCTTGGACCTGAAGAAAAACACGGGAAAGGAGGAACAACGAGCACGAGATCTTTTCTATGCCATGTGGATTCCTGATCTGTTTATGAAAAGAGTAGAAGAAAACGCCTATTGGTCTCTTATGTGCCCTCATGAATGCCCTGGACTTCATGAAGTTTGGGGTGAAAAATTCGAAAAGTTGTATGAAAGGTAACATTTTATACTTCCTTAATTTATAGTTTGTAAGTCAAGGTGGTAGCTTTGCTGAATCCTATATCTGTTAAATTTCAGTTATGAGAAAGATGGGCGCTATAAAAAGCAGGTGAAAGCCCAGGATTTGTTCTTTGCCATTTTGGATTCACAAATTGAAACTGGAACTCCATACATGCTGTACAAAGATGCATGCAATAGAAAGAGCAATCAACAAAACCTTGGCACGATAAAGAGCAGTAATCTATGCACGGAGATCATTGAATACACATCCAAAGATGAGGTATGACTTTACATCAGTTCTAGTAAAATAAGCAAACTGAACCTTTACATTACATTTCCCAAATTTGATTTATGCAAGTAAATTGAAAACTTGAACATGCAATTTAAATGAAGTGATTTTGTTAAGATATTATAACTAATGTATTTTTCTCATGTTTTACCTAGATTGCAGTGTGTAATCTAGCCTCCATAGCACTCAACATGTACGTGAAACCAGACAAAACATTTGACTTTGAAAAGTTGAAAGCAGTTGCCAAGGTTTGCACAAAGAACCTGAACAAAATAATTGATGTGAACTACTACCCAGTTGTTGAGGTCAGGTGTTGATTGTGGTTTTCTTTTCAGTTGTGGGAAAAGAAATAAGTTTATGTGGTTGTTTTTACAGGCGGAAAGGTCGAATAAACGACATCGCCCAATTGGGATTGGCGTACAGGGTTTAGCTGATGCATTTATCCTGTCGAGGTACCCTTTTGACAGTGAGGAAGCTCAGAAGCTTAATATCCAAATATTTGAAACTATTTATTACGGAGCACTTGAAGCAAGTTGTGAGCTAGCAGAAAAACACGGTGCTTATGAAACATATGAAGGATGTCCTGTTAGCAAAGGGGTAAATGATTGGTCAGATTTCCATCACTGTGATTTTTGTATGTTTAGATTTCATTTTGTGTGTTTTATTGTGTAGATTTTGCAGTATGATATGTGGGGTGTGACTCCGACAGATCTTTGGGATTGGAAATTGTTGAAGGAGAAGATAGCAAAGTAAGAATAATCTGTCCGGAAATCGTTTCTGGGTCAAATACTATGTGAAATTAAAGATTATATCTATGTTTCCAGGCATGGTATCCGTAACAGTTTACTAATTGCTCCCATGCCAACTGCATCCACCGCGCAGATCCTTGGCAACAATGAATCTATTGAACCGTACACAAGTAACATTTATTCCAGACGTGTATTGTCTGGAGAATTTCAGGTACTAAATGGTTATTTGCATCATCTAATGTGAGAAATGTTATTGAAACTATTGTACGTTTGAAATTATGCAGGTTGTAAACCCTCATTTGCTGAAAGATCTTACGGAACGCGGGCTTTGGAATGAAAAGTTGAAAAATAAAATCATTTTGGATAATGGTTCCATTCAGGTAATTTCACCGTTGTGATTATCAGTAATTATCTATAAATTTTATGACTGGATGCATTTACAATTGGAAAAACTATGATTATGTACAGGATTTACCAGAGTTACCGGAAGAACTAAGAAAACTCTACCGCACAGTTTGGGAGATTCCTCAAAAGCAAATTTTGAAAATGGCAGCGGATAGAGGTGCTTATATAGACCAAAGCCAATCGCTCAACATCCACATGGCAAATGCAAACTATAGTAAGATGTCCAGTATGCATTTTTATGCGTGGAAACTGGTAATTACCAAACGTTTGAATGGTTACATCATTCGTTTGTAATTTCATTGGTTGATTGTTATTAGGGATTGAAAACTGGGATGTATTACTTGAGGACCAAGGCTGCGGCTAGTGCTATTAAATTCACAGTCGACAAGGAATCTCTGAAGAGTGCTGTGCAAGTCAATGGTCATGATGAGAAAGAAAAACGAGCAGCTGAAGCTTTGATGTGTTCCATCAAAAACAAGGACGATTGCTTGATGTGTGGATCGTAGTGGTGTATTTTGAGAAAAACCATTTAAATGGTGCCTTAATTCTGTTAAACAGTATACCGTACACTTAATCAGTATTTGATATGGACATTGCATTGTATTTTGATAGAAAATAAATAGCCGAAATAAAGAAATAATAATGAAATTGTTTATTATTTTACATTTGTCATTTGTTTTCTGCCAAAACGTTTCACTGTTTCGTTGAAAATATATCTATATATTTTTTATATGTACTTTGAAGAAAACATGACTGCACAAGTTTGGAAGTTCACATAAATGTCTTTTGCTTTTTTAAATGAGTTTTACCAAGAGTGAATTGATTACATTAGAAATAATAGTTGCTGTGGCACTGACAATGACTTGTAAAAGTTTGCCTTGACTTAGAAACTAATAAGTAGGAGCTAGTTCTTTCCAGAGATAATCTGGTTAACAGTGGTGCAGTTCAATCTCCTGATTTAATGTTTCTCACACTTAGCATAAGGTGAAAACGAGGGCGATTATTACAGTGTAATATAATTTCATGTTATATGTTGCATGGCACGGTTTGGCAATAATGTTGCATTTCATTTTCATGAAACCGGTTTCAACAAGCACAGTTGTGCACACCCAAAAGATATGCATGCTCAAAAGAGAATTGCATCCTACTCAAATACAGTAAAACGTCACACTTTGAACAACATAACAATGGCAACTGTCTGCTATTATACTCTATCCGGAAATTTCCATATTTTGACCCTGACTGAAATCGAGAATACAAGCGTCACCAAGCAACCTACATATTAAATACAGATGAACTGCATTGTCAAACAAAGTGTGCAAAAAATAAACTTGTACTGTCTTTTTTTAAAATATATATTTACTGTATGAACTTTTGTTACTTGAAACCAACCATTTCTGGATTTCCGACATTTTTAATTGCATGGCCAGTTTTATACTCGGTTGCATCACAGGTTCATACTGAAGTATGCAATAAAAAATATAACATACAGCTGCAAGTTGTAAGTAGTTGCTATGTAATTAAGTAAAGAAAAATGTAGGAAAAAGTATGTGAATACTTCTCATATTTTTTGCATCAAAACTGCAATCTGTTTGATATAAAACGTACTGCCATGTTAATTTTTTTAAAATTTCCATTATTATCAACCTGCAGCAGTAGATTTTGTCTTATAAGAATCAACATTCGATGCATGAAAAGTTTAGGAAAAAAAGCATTAATTTCTGCTGTAACAGAAAATATTCTGATATTTGGAACTGAAATTACTTATTCTATTAGTGGCGATTTGCATAATTATTGAAATAATTTTGTAATATGAAAATCATTTTTTAATTACAAATTCTCATATCGTCGATATAATCAACTTATCTCACAGTTAAACCATGATCTATATATATATATATATATATATATGGGCAAATCCCTAAGAGTTAATTTAAAGTTATTTTTCCTTTATCTTGCCATGTTGAAATGTACACATATTTCTGTCACAAAACCAACATTAACGATAAGATAAAATTCCAACTTAACGATTAAGATACGATTATGTTTAGCAATATCGACATGCATTGCTGATATAGTACAGTACTGTTTCTAAGATTTTGATAATTTTTTCCACGAATTCAACTTGCAAAGGAAATTATTAACATACTCAAATTATATTGGGTTTTTCATAGCTATCAAAAGATTCAGTAGAAGACTTTGCCTAGTTCATAGTCTGTATGCAACTTGTTACTTGATGAGTTGCACACATGTACACTATATGAAATGACATTTGATCAATTTACACAACATGAGTGGATCCACATAAATCCGGTTCTGACGCTATCAAAGACAACCTTCAACAATCCTGCAAAGGTGGCATCCCCAGATACTGCATTGTGCAAATAAAACCTAGGTTTAAAAATAATGCAACGCATTTAAAAATAACCAATGCAATAAAACTTTATATCCAAAATTAATTCAGGAATTCTCATATAGTATATTATTACACAACATTATTAACACAAAGAAATTATATGCATTCAAAACCAACAATTTTGGTAAATTATGTCAAGTAATAATATAATACTTTATATATAATATGCACATTAGTTAGTCGTGCAATTTAAGATTTACTTAAAATGTATCATACCATGAACATGTATTAATTACTACATATCATTTTACTCCAATTATATAAAAAAATGAAGCAATAGAGGTTTTCTGAAAAATCTTAGAAATACTGAACCATTGCACTTTATACTGAAATAAATAATCCAATGAGAAAAGTGGGAAACGAACATAAATTTATAAGTTATATTAAAGAAATAGTTAACCTATTTTATGTAAAAATGTCGGCACAAATCCTTTTTGCATGTACAGCTACAAACGTTGTGTATTTCAGTATAAATTTTGTATGAGATCATTAATAATTTTGTTGCGGTACTCTTTCAATGTACGTTATATAAATTTTTTAATAGCCAGGTAGTTAATTTAATAGTACCAGTGACTTTTTCATTTTCATTTTTTTAACAAATTGAAGCAGATGATGACATTTAAAACCCTGGCCAAATATTACATCAACTCGTTTAGAAATAATTACAAATTATGTCGTTTAAATTAATTGCAGAATTCGGCGTTGTAAGAGAAGCATGTCAAATTACTCATCTTCATTTTAATGTAAATATAATTCAATTTTCTGTTTCAAACCTCAAATGAGTATTTTTGGCTATGTCCTAGAGGCCAATTTCAGGCGTAATTATTAATAAGAGCATGTCTTGTATTTGCAGATAACCTCATTAAAATTAACTTTCCTAAATTCCCTCTAAATTGGCCTCTTCAAGCTGATCGATAAAATGTATTGCACATGATGCAGGATTAAAAGTAAGCTTTCTCCTTATACTTCTTTTAAAAGTTTTTGAGCATGTAATAAATTCATCTTGCACATCACTAATTTTTCCAGTTTTCAGGTGGATTTTTTCATTTGTCCTGTATATTTTTTACAAATATGTGAGCACGTGCAACTCCATGCAGATATGCTATTTTTTGCATATGTTCAAGCAGATTTGTTGGCTTTATAAGGTACTCGATGAAAAATGTGTTTCTATGTTTATACTTTACCCTAAAGCCTTCTCGATCTGCTGACATGACATGAGCAGGATGTGAATTCTTCTAATAAATGTTTAAGTTTAAAGATCTGCATGGGATTAGTTGTTTCACACGTGCACATCTAATGCACATACATGATGGAGAGAAAGGGTGTGACCTTGAACTGAACACGTGCAAAACATACGTTTGCCCGGGTAAAGTGAAGCCATGCAGTGAAACCCCTTGTCATTCCGGCTATGACAGGTTTTACTGCTCATATGATACTATTTTTACAATTTGCGAAGAACTAAAAATATCGGTTTGATTTGTCATCATAATTTTAGTTGTCACTGCGGAAAATATTGCAATACTTGCTTATATAGGCGAGTTACTCGAAATAATTCACAATTCGACAACCAGGTGGTGCACCACTCAACGACGCCTACATTGTATTCATCATGCTGTCTATAACCAAGTACGTTAGTGCTTAATCATACCACAGTAGTAATTTATATGTTATCTTGATTTTATTAAAATATGGTCTGCACACAAAAAATATATTTTGCATATTCTGCATAAGGCTTTTGCTGAATACAAAACACTTTATTTTTTATGCAAATCTAAATTGTTTTAAGTGTTGACAGGAAGAATTAAAATAAAAACTTGCACTGTGTGCTATTGTTTGCAACAATAAGCCAATGCCCACTCACCACTTCAACCAATGAAAGGACAGTTTACACTGCAGGATGCAATCTCATTACACTGAAGTGAATGATGATGAATTATTACAAGCACACAAATAACAATAGCTTATATAATTTATTTATATTCACGGGCACATAATGTGAAACGTGCTTGAGACTGCCTTGCACCGTCTAATAAGTTTATACTCTACAACACATAAGTGGGATGATATCTGCAAGGTAGCACAGGTCATGGGAATTTGCTCTGCTCAGCAAATTTCTATTGTAGTGACGCCATTCAATGGCGACAATCAAGTATTGTATATACAGCAGGATTTCAATATGATTATCGAAACAATGCCATCGATTCCCAAAGACTATGTCATACCTGTATTTTCAGCAATCACGCAATCTCATTCAAAATCAATGGTCGTCAAGCGAATTGAATACCAAAGACAAATTACAGCCACTCCAAATTTATGCAATTCAAAGCTCTTCAAAATATATTTTCCCACGAGTTCAATCCAATTAAGTTTGACTATATAATCAAGGATATAATATACTACATATAGGTAATATATCTGCTATTAATTTTAGTGTGTGGGTGAACAAAATCCGGTTATTCCCAATTAGATATTTGATTGATTTAATGCAGTACTCACACAACACCATAGTGATATGACATCATACAGTATCTAGATAAGTACCCCTTCAAAGAATCGTTTACACCAAAATTATACTAGTATGAAATATACATTCATATCTCACAATAAAAGCACAGCTTTTTTTAAGGTGCTCAAAGTAAGTCTCATCATGCCATTTTTGTGACATACTAAAACATAGGAAACGAAGAATGTTCAAATTTATATAAACATATATATAAACATTGATCAGGAAATAATTTTATATATGGATACAAAGAAAACTGATAAATAATTGTATTGCACAGAAGTATATGGAAACTTACTCCAATAAATTTGCCAGCAATTATTTAAAAACGTATATTACTATTTAAAGAAATTTAGACAAGTCACACTGGCACTTCATGTCTTACTGAGCACCTGTCATACCGAGTGTGGTCAAAGTGTAAGTGGTTATATTTATCACAAAAGCAAACAAAGAAAAGAATAAAGAAATCTTGATAGTAATTGTCAACTTTGCAATCAATGATTATGTAAGCAGTAAACGGGTTTATCAGTTTTTTGGCAGAGCAGCTGTACAATATGAAAAATATTGACCATTCATTATGCATGCCAATTAATACAGTTGCCAAAAAAGAAGTGGTGCATGCCTATATAGTTAATTACTTGTTTTCATGTAAACATTTAGCAATTGCACTGGTTTTTTCCACTTGTGCATTTTTTTGGCAAGAATATCGATCTATTCTCGAAGCAACTGGAACGTGTAGATAATTTTATTTGATTTCCGATAATGTTCACCATGTGAATAAGGTGAAAGGATTTACTTTTATACTTTATACTTTTCCCAGCTAAACATAGCACCTATACCTACCTTTCCAGGCAAACTGTTCTAAATACCTTTCAGCTATGACGTCATATATCTGCTGTGATTTTCCTTTACTATATATACATACATGAAATGGGTTGTACCTAACGACCACACCGTATGTTATTATTATTATGGTCCACAATGGATCCTTATATAGCTGTCTGCATGTGAATCATGACGCATTTCCGTTTCCGTCATAATCCCAGCCATGTCCCAGCTATGTTCATTTAGGCATAAACAAAGATGGCCGCCGAAGCATTCACAAATCTCCTGCTTTTTGTGCAGATAGACAGACAAATTACTATAGGGCAATTATAAGCCACATCAAGGCAACAGAGAAACCAAACATTCTACCAACAACAGCAAGATGATTACATGTTTTGAACATAGTGTTGTTTCCACATGGTCTGTTTTCTTGGTTTTCATCCAATGGGAGTGGTTAGTAAACGCCACCTAACGGTAATTAAATGATTCACTCTTCCGAGATATTTCTGAGGAAAAGAAACTTGGGAAAAGTTGGTGGACTAAATTGCTTTTTTTTTTGTATAATGGTAATCTATTAATTAAGTCAAGTTTGAAATTCTGTAAATTGCCACTTTGATATCAAATGTGGCTAAATATAATTTATTTTTTCCAAGAAAAGCCAGTTTTTAATGCTCAATAATTTAAAAAGTAGCTATCACATATTATTTTTACAAAAACGAAAATAATTGATGAATTATTTTATGACATCAAAAATGAAGTTTGAATGAAAATGAATATTGTTATAGTCAAAAGACAAATTATGTGTATAATTTGATGCTTACAGCAGCTATTCTGCAAATAGATATTATAATTTTAGGGTAATTAGGGTGTAATTAGTACATAGTGAAAATGCTTTTTCCAACTGAATTAACAAAATATTAGGTGTGAGTTTGATGAAAAATGCATCAGGTGTGACATTATTTATGTATGGTCCCCAATACTAAACGCATGGCATCCTGCAAATTAAGGCAAACCTATACATAGAAAGGGAACGCAGTGACCCAAAATGGACTGTGGGTCACTTCCAGGTTTGCTAATTTGGTACAATAATCAAAGAGGGAACAATACACTTTCTGGTGCGACACAAATTGCTAATCACAGGATCTGTTTTTAGACTGTGGCCAAACCAAATCGAAATTATATATCTGCTTTTCTGATATAGTAGTTCAATGTTTGTTCAATCGAAGTTCATCCTTTTCAATTGTGCATATAGTGTCCGTGTTCCAATTCACAGGTGGCAACAACAGAGTTCAAATTCAAACACGGGTCACTGAATGCCACCCTATAGCAGTGGAAAATTATATGTTGTACACAGTATATGGTGAAATTCAATCCCCATATTAAATTTTCATTCAGCAGTCCATTGTTGTAACATGGGCATAACCTTTCCAGCAGATGCAACATAAATTACACCGTTTATGTCCTGTAATTAAGTCATTAATTTCCCCACTAGATACTTTCAAGAAATAAGCTTCTTCTATTTACATAAGACCCACAACAAAATTTATGGCTATGTTAATAGCAACATTTGTTTTTATATTTTCAAGGGAACTGTTTTATTACAATGTTTTTATATAAAGTACATACTATATAGTGAAATTGTTATGCGTGTAATTAAAATAAATACGAACATCATATAATATCTATATTTTATATTGCAGTTTAAATAACAGGGATTTATGTGTGAATTTTGTAATATGTTGCCCAATTTCAAGATAAGCAGCACAGATAATACACCCACAAATATTGGGGGGATTTCCTGAAATATGATAAATTCGTGCAACAGCGTAATTAAATAACAGTGTTGAAATAACATGTCAGCCCAGAACAGTCCATAAATAGCACGGGATATTGTATAGTAGTATAGAATGGTAACATCCTGTCATTTTTTTAATACTCTGGTGTAATGCTAATTCCAAAGAAACTTCAATTAGACATCTGTATATATAGCTATTATTAACAGAATATAATATAAATGGTCCACAACATGGGGTCATGTTTCAGCTAATACCATATATACTAATACATAGGAATACTATATGCAACCATCCACAAATAGAACATGCTGTAAAAATATACTGACATTTTATAAATAATTTTTACACTGCATTGTTACTTGTAAAAAATAGATAAATTTGTCAAAAACACACTTAACCCAATATAAATAAATAGTGGTTGTTTATGACATTAGACTTTATAGATTATAACAGGAAAGCAACAACATGTATTGTAGTACTTTCAGCCATTTTTAAACAGAAACTGCTTCTGCCTTGAATTCAAAAACTATACTTTGTTTATACTTTAGGGGCATATAGATTCAGTGTGTCATGCTACTGTATGTTTACAAAATTTAGAGGGAAAGATGTCCTCCAATTCCCTTGGACAAAAAATCTGATGAAAAACAAGTCAACGAGGTCGAGGTGATGGAAGAAAACACAAGTATTGTTTTGTTCCTGCACCATGTTCATGTTCGCAACTGGTGTTGCCAATCTCCATTTGCAGACCTGAATTGCTCGCCTGAGATGTGTCATCACCAGATGGCGCTGATTACCTCCCCAATTACCCGCCCCTTTTATTTTTTCTTCTAAAAAAGACAAGATGTGGGAGTGGGATGTGAGCAAGTGTAATAAATAAAGACAGGTATTAATCCAGTGGTTTGAAATCATCGATCGATTTATATATAACTATGTGTCAACGAAAAGTGTAGCATCAGTCATTGGAATTAACGAAGAGATGAGAGCTTTTCTAAAAATAGAACTCATCTCTCTGAAAATAACCCACAAAATTGCACTACATCTTCAAACATTAATCAAACTGGGTTTATACTGAAAAAAAACACTTTCAATATTTGCTCCAAGATTTAATTTCTATATATATATATGCGTTCATTGTATACAATATGAAAGTAAACTTTTTCAACGTATATTAAATGAGAAAGTAACTTTGTAAGCCCACCCATATAAAAAATGAACATAAAATGACTGTTGAACATTGAGTATACTACATTTAATAAATCAGTGGCCAACGTCCGCTTTACAATCAGATTATATATTATTTTTGCTGCAATTAAGCTTTTTTGTTTCATGGGTGCCAACTGGTTTCATGTATGTTGTCGACATGCGACCCGGTTGTTTGTACCATTTCCTGACCTCGGTTACATGGTAAAGTTTGTATAGTATACTAACTTATAACTGTGTATTATGAGTGTCCTCGCGGTTGATCAACAAGACCAGTAAAATAAAACAAAAAGTTGTGTTCAAAATTTTCCAAACGTGTTTACAACACTGTCTATTTGTTTTCTCTTGTTATCATTCAATTTATGAGTGACATTTGCTTTCAAGGATTCATTATTCACTGCCAATATGTGCCAATAGGTGGTGTTGGGGGTCACTCAATGCAATATACAACACATGTAACTCAAATAACATGCAAAATGTTCCCACTGACCTCTATACATTAATTTTCAAATACTAATTTGTATCTTCCATGTATTCATTTTGCAAACGACCTACAATAATAGATGACATCATTTTTGGATGGTCCCTTAAGCAGAAAACCATCATGACACCTGCATGCAATATTTGCATAGTTTTAGGGGTTTGTATAAATAATGTGTCAAATGGCAAAAAAAAGGATTAATATCGCATTTGCAATAACTAACTTCCTTGTGACAGTTACATATCAAAATTAGTTTTCCTTCAAAAAATAACAGCTTCCAGCCATTTATATTTGCATATTATTTGTGAAAATTTTGTGCAAAAACATTTATCTCTTTAAATAAGTCATACCTATCTATAAATTATATAAGAAGAAATTGATGCCTTTATATTTTTCGCTTCCTAAAATAACTAAAACTGTTACTTTTCTGAATGTGTCACAGGACTATAAATTGCAATGTCTCACAACACTGGTTATTCACGGTTGCTTCTAATTTTACATTTAGCAACTCCCACCCGTATGTTATGTCTATTTCTCCTTCATGTGTTCTTACAAGTTTATTCCTACTTCACAAATTAACTGTATTCATTTAAAATACTCCAATGAGTTATACATCATTTATGACTCTTCCCTCATTAAATAACAAATCTAAATTTAGTAAAATTATACCTTGCAATAATAGTTAATCCGGTTTGATAAACTAGCTAGAAAAAAATGAAACATATGTTGTAACACGTTTTTGGCTGTAAGCCTATCTATCAACAGCAATAAAGTTTATTTTATACACCTTTGCACTTGTAAGATAAGTATAGTTTTACCCCACTCTTGGTTTTTTAATGTCAGCATGACTGAGCAAAAACCAACCAGTAAAAAAAATGTGTCAATGTTTGCATAAACAAGTTACCTGTTGCAAGATATCATGCATTAATTACCATGTTACAGCGAGAATAAAATAAAGTTGCTACAGTTGCGATGACCACTGCGTGGGCGGCCATATTGTTTTTTTCCTTTCTTTTTGAACGGAAGCTGTCATGACGTCACCACGTTCCATGCGATCGATTCACTTCCGGGTGACAATTATAAGATCTTCGCTTTCCGTTCAAATATCAACTCCTAATTAACTTGTATTATAAACAAACAAAAACATTGCAATATAATATTTCCAAATAAAACATGTGATTTGCAATACGACTTTAAAAACAACAACTTTATAATAATAAAATAAAAAACTTGATAGCCGTCCAGCAAACAATTCAAAACAGATAAGGTTGTTTTTGCAAAAATTTCCATTTCCGTCCACAAAACACTACTGTTTTTGTTTTCGCATTTTCCAGCATAATTAGTAGGCAGATATGGAAAATAGAAAATAACACGGGCAAGACCCAAGGTCGTCGCCCAAGCCACGTGACAAGCAAATTCGACCTCTAGAAGGTCATCTTGTTGTTTTCGTTTGGGACAGGTTCATCAGCTGGCAAAGGTCTTTTATTGGAAAATGGCAAAGAGGAAAAAATTCACCTCCGAATAAATGAAAACGCTACAGAACGTTGACCTTATAAATTGCTATATTTTCCATTCAATGTAATGCAACATAAACACGCCGATTGCGTAACAGTTGTATTTTCACTGTATATGATTATATCGAATTTTCACCAATATTTAATTACAGGATAGTGTAAGTACAGTATGAAAGATTGTTGCCCTCAATTTCCTTCTAGGTTCATGCACTTTAATTAAGTACTATATACATGCTATCAAAACACTGAATATATTGGCAACATCCACTACTATATAACCTGGCAACTGTATTAAACAAATGATTAAACACCCTTGTAAATGACCCCAAAATTTCCCACAAAATATCAAAGTGGTTGATAAGGAATCATCCATAATTGATGAGCACCCAATATTTCCTTCCACATGTGATGTCATAAATGTAATAACTAACTATAACCAAGTATTTCATATACTATTTAATAATATATAAATGGCTTCATTTAAATCGTTACATTGTTTTTTGATGATCCCCAAATATAAAAACAGGAAGAAAAAAACAATGTGCCAGAAAATATATTATTTTCCTAGTATTTACAATGAAATACATTTCCTTTCGTATGTTTAGCTGTATGAAATTCATATTTCCAAACCCATAAATCAGCCATAAATTTCAGTTTACATAAGGAAAATTGAAAGCACTTCCTTCAAATTTTTAGATAGTCATTTAGGCTTTTCTACTGAAAGTGCTCCTCACACACCCTTTTTATGTTTGTGTGTATTATTACAAAATCATGATCGAGTGTTAAACTACACATAAAAGCAGCATGACACTACACTTTTGCTCAACATCTCCTTTTGAATCCTTAAATTCCTATCGGTCACATGCCTTGATAAAAATATATGAGGGCAAATTCAACAGACTGGATTAAAGTTCACTGCAGATAAAGCTATATGTGTATATTTCCAATTGTACACGTGTGACACATACTATAATTGTTAGAACAGTCCAGGAATGTAGGTTTGGTGCTTAATTAAAAATAAATAATTCATTATGTTGTGATTAAACGTACCGATGTTGTCACGAGTGAAATTGGAGCAGAGGCTCATTTTGGAGCCTTTATCCCCTTTATCAGGTTCCTAATAACATTTGGTGACGTCACATGCACCAACTTGTTTACCACCCAACTTGGACCATATTACGTTAGAGTAATTATGGTTTCAGTAGAATCTTGCCATCACTCAATTTTCTATTATTAGACATGTTTGTCCCAGTGTTTGCATCTTAAAATGCGTTATATAATTCTGTTTGCTGCTGCAGCAGATTTTAAAACGCTGCTGTAGCAAATTCTAAACTGCTCAGACCTTGTTTTATAGCTATCTGGACATAAACAAAAGAAAAAGTATAAAAAGAATGCAATCCACAGTAAATATTTGGATCTCAAGTGATCCGCATCCGCAAATCGATCTGCAATCTGTAGATGGGAAATTTGCCTGACTAAAACCAAGAAAATATTGTTGACTCACAAATGTTGTATATTTTCCATATGCTAACTTTATGAATTGTTAATGATATCAATACAAAATTTTACAAAAATATATCCTCTCCCCCCTTATCACAAACGTAATGGCTTCTGTTTTTCCCTTGAAAAAAAATTTAAATAAGTAAAATTCCTTATTTGCTTTGTGGTGCAATCATAAAATTTCAATGATGTGCAACTGTTATCTTCACACTTGAAAATAAAATAAAAAACTAAAATCAAAAGGGTTGTCATATAAAAAGTTATTGACATTTTATGAATAAGGTATTTTAAAATAAATCTACATTTATTTTTTGCAAGATAAATTAAACATTGAAAACAAGGTCATCTTTTGTTGTAATTACTATTACACTTCAATTAAACTGGTGATGAATTGCTGTATAGCATAGTTTCCTATAATAGTAATTCACATTGGCATGCGACTTTTTAAACTCAATGTTTAATTTAGACGTTGTTCCAAATTGTTCACATTCTTCTGACTTGATGTGTCAGGCATTTGGATGTGTTCATTGTTTACTTTACTGCTTACATTGTCATCTTTAAATCTGCAATCTATTCAAAGGTTACATTTTCCCGGCAACAGTTGACATCCTCAAAAATGTGTCTTGGATCAAAAGCACAACAACACGAACTTTGGCATTTGAAAATAATTAATAAGGAGGGAAAGTTGGCAAAACAATTCGCATTATTTTTTGCATTTCTGAGAAGTTGCATTTCGAAGAAATCTGTTGGCAATAATAGCAAAACAGAAAATCCCAAATTGCTCGTAATAAATTCGATATTAATACGATATCCTTCCGGTTGCCGACATTATTGTATGTACACCCAACAATAAAGACTTGTTTGGCTTATATTCACCCAGACTACGATAACATGTTATTCTCGCAACTTCCCAAGCATTTAATTAATTCCCGATATACGAGCAAGAAAAAGTGGGCGAAAATTTTCCAGTTGCCGACAGATCACAACAAATCTCAATAAGGAAGGACATCATTTTCCACACTGGCCGTTTCCACAAGCAAAACAAAAACATCTGACCACAGAATCCCCTCCTAACAACATAATTATCTGACACGCAATAGTAATTCACGTTTATGCCTCTCGTCAACTGCGTCACAGCGTTTCCATTGGCTGCCGTCGCTGTCACTAAATACCGCCCAGTATCGACAGCGTATCGTAGCTGTATCGAAACTCATCAACGCACTTCAAAAAATCGTTTTAACTCAAATTCATGATTCAAATAAATTACTTTATGCTAATACAGTGAAACCTGTCTATGTTGGAAACTGTCTATGGTGGAAACCTGTTTATGATGGAAACTGTCTATGGTGGAAAACCTGTCTATGGTGAAAAATTTGACATTTTTGGCCCATTGATGCAGCATAATTTATGATTTTAAAAACATTTCTATGATTGAAAACCTTAATAGGGTGGAAAATTTTTTCTTCTTCTCAGTCCCTTGAGATTCCACCATAGACAGGTTTAATTCACTTTCATGTACGCAATTAAAACCCCAATCATGTTACATTTTTCACATTTTTGATTCGGGTTTTATCGTTTTCGTTTCATCATCTTGTTTTATCTTTATTACTCGATCAATTTTTTTATAGAGGGAATTTCTTTAGTAAATTGCATCACACTTTTGACGAAGTTTACAAGAAGGATTATTCATAATTGAGGGCGTGGTAACATGCATTAATTGAATGACAATTCTTAAAAAGTTAAACCACGCCTTCATTACAACGTGACAATGCTTTTTTGCATGGACAGTACTTTTTCTTATAACACAGTTTTAGTTCATCGCCTCAAGAAGTTTGTATAAGAAATTATAAATCCAGCAAGAACTGGTTGGGTGCAGTTTCGCTATTGTGCACTAATACTATAAATATAATCAGATGTGGATTGTTATTACACAACAGACAATTTCACAAAACGGAATTACTATCTCAAACTTATAAATATTAAAATATTCTGATGATACTCAGGGATCACTCAAAATATTTGTAAACATAGCAGTTATTATGAATGTAGACCACCTGTCAATCAAATTAATAACGTGCATTTTACTGTGTCATTATCACTTTTAAATGCCTTGTTGGCCTTGGATATTTTGCTAATACGTACTATATACAATGTCGAAAATTATGTCAAATATTCAGAAAGGTCGAATAATCAGTGTCATGCAGTTAAAACTGCTATACTGAAATTATGCAATGCATAAAACCATGATAAAACTGGACTGCATACCTTAGCATATATGCAAACTGTCATGTATCACTGAAGTAACATTAAATTGTTTATACGTAAAATACCAAAAAATAATGTTCCAATTTTGACCAGGAATTCGTGAAAATAAATAAATATGTCCCTAGCTGCAATAAATTCAATTTATGGTCATGTTGACAGCAAATGTATGTATTTTTGGTAACATGCATTAGAGACGTACAAAATATGCATTCATTGACAGATATTTATTTGCAAACATTGATTTAGTACATTGAAGGTAATCTTGAAATTTCCAGAGTAAAAACATCGGTACGGTTTCGATACACCGTTGCCGAGAGCAGCGCAGCGAAGGAGAAACAGGTTGCCGTTGACGTCACACGTTAGGGCGTGACTCACAACGGCAACTCCCATCACCGACCTATAAAAGCTTCGCCCCGCGGCATCAAAGCCAAATTTCGCTTCTCCAGAGTCGCAGGTAGAACCGGTTCGGTTCAGTTGTTTATTTGGGGTTTTCCCAAGTGAAACTCGCCGCATTCCTCCAACCACCTTGAGTCGATACAAAACAGCTTGAGCTGCGAGACTTGACGGCAGACTGCGTTCAACATCGGCCTCGTAAACATGGTTGCCGGAGGATCGAGTACCAGTGGTGTGCTGTTGTCCGCAGGGATGGTGCCAACATCGGCGACGAGCACGGAAGCGATGAGCGGCTCTCTTCTGCTGCAAAGCCCCGTCAAAGGCACGCCCCCTCGGCGTGTTCACGTGCAAGTTCACAGGACGAGCCTGGAACATTTTTGCGTGCTTTATCCGGAAAAAAGCATCTCTCTGTGCAAACCACTGGGTTTCGTCAACTTGAAAAACTGTACGGTCGCCGCCGTTCCAGTTCGTAACGGGAAAGCTCTTCAAGTGACGCAGGCGAATTGCGACGCACAAGGACTACTTTTCGTGGTGGACAAAACGGCCGATTTCAAGAGATGGTTGGATGCCCTTCAACGGCAAGGGCATGGTCAGCAGCAGGAACGCCGCAGGAGAAATCTGGGATCTGTGTCGTTGCCGATGGTCGAGGAGGAGTTGGATGGCGATGAACAGTGACATTTCGTGATTTTGTGATATTTCACATCAGAAAATATAATGCGAAACTGCGCACCTTGAAGTCGGGGCCTGTCTACGAGAAGGAGTTTCTCAACTTGGCCCCTCCCCCCGAGAGGTGGCTGCATTCCCAGCATATCGTCACGTCGTTGAAACGTGGCCAAAGAAACAGTTGTGATAGTTGTGTTTTTGTAATATGCCGAGGTGATATATGAAGAAGATTTGTACTGGCAGTGCGATTCTCAAATATGTGTAATAACTGTATATTTTTGATTATTTTCTTGTTCAGTTTTATGGTTAATTGCGTAATAGATGAAAATAAAAAAAAAAGATTGAAAAATGTGGGTTTTGTTTTCTCTTTTTCGTTCAGGCATAGAAACGAGTTCATTGATAAAGCTGTATATCAACCTAACATGCTCATTTCAAAAGGTTTGTGAGGTACTTTCACGTACGTCATTCCAAATTCTTGGATTTGGATAAAATAGCATTTGAAACCGGGTTTTCTGCTAATTACAAAAAAAGAAGCTGCAATAACATTGTAATAACATTGGTAATATAATTAAGCTTAGACTGGCAACAACTTGGTATATTATTCGACCAATTCGACAGTTGCATGGTGATATAAGTGATGAGACATTTGTATCAAAATGTGTACATTAGGAAAACCCAAGTGGAAGACAGTAGCGAAAACGTCACTGCAACGTTCGCCGCAAGAGGGCGCTTTCGTCTACTGCGCATTTTTCATGTTATTTTGATGCCGGTAAAATGGAAATACATAATTCATTACCTACCCCGTTCTGACGTTTCGCCAAGATTCCATTATTAAACATGTTTAAGTTGTACACTGTAATGAAATAAATTAATTTGCGTACCTTACCGATTTAAAGTGGAGCGGTGTCCGGTTCAATGCACTGATTCCATGCGACTTTTCGGTGTTGAAAAAATTCGAGAACGTTCCATTGTTTTTCAAACACTTCATAGGAAACTTCCATCGCGCAAAACAACTAGAATTCACTCTTATTAACACTAATGTCGTTATCGCCACTCTTGACATCTCGTACTTGTTGCTGTTCACGTTTCCTTCTCTTCATCTTGACCGATGACTCGCACCTTGGCTCGCACAAACTTCGCGCCATTGTCCGTTATTTCGCTTCTCGCCGTCGACTGGCGGCGAGGTTGAGCATCAGTGCTGCCATCTAGCGAGACATTGGCGAACTAATTCAAACAAAATTTTGCTAAATACGATACTTTTACTATTTTATTGCTGCTTTGTTGTCAGAAATGTTGCTTCAAGTAGCAAGAATATATTCTTGTTGAAATAGATAACGTCATTCTTTGAAAAATCTCATAAAATCACTAAACATATGTAAAGCACATTTTCCACAACAATAAAATATTTCATAATTGTATGTTTAATAATGTGCATGATTCTTCCAATCTTACAACAAAATGACATACAGCAAAACTAAATATACTGCATATATTGTGATGCTTTCAACCTAATCGCAACGTGTGATGTACTGTATGACGAAGCGAGCCGGTCCACCATCCACGCTATCCGGCACCTCCACAATTGTTTCTCCATCAGTAACTGCCGGTGTTCCAGGATCCCCACGTTGAATTATGATCGTCCCCGTCTTTTCGCCTCCACTGATTTCCAGCTGTTGTCCTTCAAGTCCACCTTGTTCTATGATCTTCCGCAGAGTGTTCACTGCACTGGCATGGCTTACGTCTGCGCATCCTGACACAGCAAGTTCCAATTGCTGCAAAATAAAACCCATTTCAATATAGAACCAAACTTCACAAATTCAAAAAGTAACACCGAACGCATTACCTGGAGGACAGCTGGATCTAAAGTGGCAACCGCTGTTCCATCTGTTGCTTGAAGTTCCAGGAGTTGAACGGACCCCTGTTTTGAGTTGATTTCGTTTCCATCATCCTCTTCTTCTGCCACAGCTTCACCGACTTCCGTTTCATGAGATTCTTGAGAATCATCCGTCGTTGGATGGTGCTTGGACATGTGCCGCATCACGTGTTTCTTGCGAGTTCCGGTGTATTCGCATTGGTTGCAAGCATATATCTGAATTGATGCATTGGTATGACACCTTCAAACAAGAGGAGGACATCAAGACATCATATTCCATTGGATTCTCAACTTGAGACATCATTGAGGGTCACTGAACAATGTTGCAATTTTACCTCGAGTGTAAACGAACCGCTGTCAAAGACTTGAAACGCTTGTCACACTGGGGACATTTATGAGGCCTCTCGGAGGAATGGCTGAGTTTGTGAGAATTCAAATTAAATTTGCTTCTGCACGAGTATGGACACATGGGACATTTGAACGGTTTTATTCCCTCATGTATCCACATGTGCTTCCTCAGATCTGCAAAAATCCAAATTTAAAAACAGCTCATTGTGCATTAAATGCACCAACAGTTTCTTGATGATAACTACACACACCACGATTTGATCCCTGGAAGACCTTGTCACAGTGGGGGCATTTCGTTGTCTTGCGTCCAACACGTTCTCCGCGAGCTACCTGCGAGTGCGCACCCGCAATATGCCGGCGCAGTTTAGCGTGTCCTTCAAAGGTAAGTTTGCACTCTGGACATTCCACGGCTTCTTCGCCATGTTGCTGATGCTGTCGTTGGTGATGCCAGAGGGCAGTACGGCTACGTGCTGCATAGTTGCATTGGTCGCATGGGAAACTCTCCAAACCATGAGCCGACTCCATGTGCCACTTGACGTTGATTTTAGTAGCCGACGTGTAATCGCATCTGTGACCATACATTGCATTTAATAAATACTCTCAATGCAATATGTACACCAAATGTAAGATATGGAACCTCACTTTGTACATCTGAAGAATTTTTCTTCTTGGTGGCTGACAAGATGCGGTTCCAATTCTGCCTTTGTCCGGTAGAGCCTCCCGCACATCTCGCACTCTTCCGAACCGAACAGTTGCCGCATCTTGCAGCAAATGTCCGGTGTCAAACGCTTATACCTCAGTCTCTTCAATATCCTTTGTAACCATGGGCCAGCACCTGCGTATGTTTCCGGCTCATCATCTGCCTTGGAGGACGAAGTAGCTGGAGAGATGGACTCCACGCGTTCTTGTCGGCACCACCCGTACGCAGTGCCTTTGGCCAGGAGATGGTCTGAGCTGCATACTGTTGTCATTTGTACTTGGTGGGAAGTTTCAAGGTGTGTCCTCAAGAGAATGGTGGACAGGAAGCGTTTATCGCATGATGCGCATGCGTAGATGACTCGATGCTTGCGGAAGTGGATGTCCAGGTATGTACGCCTGGTGGCCGTAAACTCGCACAACTCGCAGTCGAACACGTTGGCTGAGTTTCTGATGTTGTGCACAAATAAATGCCGATCACGATCGAACTTTTTCTTGAATTTGCGCTGACAAATGTGGCACTCGTGAGTCTGACATCTTGATTGAGGATCCATACTGCTGTCTGCGTTGGTCACTGAAGTAGATGCTGTAGGTGAGCGAGACATTTGCTGTGCTGGCAACAAAAATGCATTCATTGCAGTATTAACAGTCTGAATTACAAATAGAGCCATCACAATTTCAATACTTCTTACATATGTAATTGCAGTTCCTTTGAATGAACAAAGTCTTATCCACTTTTGTTGGCTGCAAATGTGACTTCCTTGATGCTTCTATCGAGCCCGATTCCGAGAAGATCTGTTCCGGCTCAGTACTTGTTGCAGGGATGCTCAAAATGGCCCTGGCAAGCTTTGACAACTTTGGAAATGTTCGCTGATTCTTTCTCCACCATTCAATTGGATCCATCACATCTTCACACAATTTTTGGTACTTGATGACCTCGAATTCAAGGTCATCAACGCTTCGAGCAGCAAGAGCATTTTTCTTCAGGATCTCCAACCTTGCTTTTTTCCATTTTGGACTTGTGTCATCGACCACAGTATGTTTCACTGCATCCTATAATTGATTTCCATATATCAGGGTAAAAACGGCAGGACTTTTGAAGAATAGAAGCACCTGCGATTCAGTTTGATTGGTGGTATCGTTCCAAACGCCAAGATTGTTACCAATTCTCTTCAAAAAGCTGGCTTTGGTTTCCCCTTTCAAATTCAAATGTTCAATGACAAGTTCAAGATTTTGAGTAGATGGATCCAATATTGCCCCACAGACATTTTCATCAGTGAGTGAGAGCCTCACTTCGATCCTCTCTAATAAAATTGAAATAGCAGTTTCTTTGATACCATTCGTGGATTCCATCATTTCATTTAACCTGTTAATAGAAGACAAAAAACAAACTAATCAAAAACAAGTATAAACATCATCAAAGATTTTAAATTCACTTCATTCAATGATTGGCTGGCTACCTTCTGCAAATGTCAGTTCTCAAAAGAAGAACCATGTTCATAGTGGAACTTGAAGATCCTTGCAAAATTTCTGTGGCAGCATTGACAGAATCGAGGATTTCTGTTATATCTTCTATAAGTTTGCATTCATCTTCTTTCAAGTCCAGATCACGCAATTGTAATTCTTGCAATGATGGCTGAACCAAATCTATAATTACGATTCAATACATTAAGACTTCACATATTGAAATTTGATCTTTAAATAGTCAAAGTCACAATTACGAATTGCATTAACCTAAATTCTTATTGAACATTTTAAGTAAGGCTAAGACACTAGTCCATCTAGTCGTAACCTCGCGATGCATCGGACTAGATTCTTTGCAATTGCTTATTCTAGCCTCTTTCAAAGTTTTGACAAGCTTGTCGAAATCACCTCCTTGCACAACTCTTTCATCAGATTCTAAAACCTCATCTGGAAAATACAATGTGCAGAATCAATAAATAAAGTATCAAAATAACCAACATGAGTATAGCAAAAGTTGGAAAATCCAACCGCTTGCTCACCGATGAATTCCACCTCTTGTAAGAATTTTATCAGTTTCACATCTGCACCTTCTTTATGCCTCTGAACCAACATCTGATGCCTGCATACCAAAGCTCTATGACATTTTTGCAACTTGACTATCAAGTCTCTTACATTATTCAGTCTCTCATCACTTAGCAGATCCATTATAAGCAAATTGATGGCGTACGCTATACAGTCACTTCTACTAATGTCCAACGTCTTGATGGCCTCTGAGATAATGGCACCGGAATCCGTCACTGCGCAAACAATAAACTCTTTCTTAAGTTTATACTCTTCCAATAAAGCCTGGATCTCGGTCGAAATGTTAGTTGTCGATTGCGGCTCTTCGAGAAGCGACGTTTTCAGACACACGTTCTTCATCTCCCATTCCGTGCTTATCCAATGCAGATTCAAAGTTAAGTAGGAGAACATGCGATAACAATCAGTCCAGCAGTCGAAAGACACCGAATACCATGATATACTTGGCAGAACCACACTAGTTATGTTATCGTAGATGCTATTGTAAACATCATTCATGGCCGATTGAGCAATACTGGAGAAATTCAAATGTTCCGTGTATTCTTTTACAATGCCGAATGTCTTGCAAAATTGTTGAAACCCTTCTCCACATACAGCACTTAAGGGTGTCACATCCTGCGCAACCCATATCGCGATGTCTCTCGCCAGTTCACTTTCCTTCTTCTCAATGTTCCGTTTCGCTCGTTTTGATAGAAGTTTGCCCTTAGATTGGCTTGATGAAGTTGCATCTGTAGATGTTGAAACCCGGGATGCATTCAGTTTTATTGTTAGCTTATGTTTTATGCTAAGATGCAAGCGTAGTGAGTTTGTTGATGTGGTTGACCGGTATCTGAAATTCACACAAGGTTGCTCATGTACATAAACTACAATGGATAGCTAGCACACTCTTGCTATGGCCTATATGGTTTTTTTACCTCTTAACAATTTGTGAATTGAAGCAGTGTCTGCAGTAAAAATGCATTTCATCGATGCACTTGCCACTTCTGTACAGTGTCCCATAATGTTTCCACACCTCACTGGAGGCTTTGGTGCTGTTGATGTGCTGGATGCTCAAGTTATGGCTGTCATTGGCAAGCTCTTTTGCAAGAACACCAAAGTCATCCACATCTTCAGCGATCACAATGGCAGCTGACTTCACATTGGACCTATATTCAAATTTACACAATATCAATATACATATAGACATATGTGTATATTCATATTACAAAATATTGTAATACAAATTCCTACAATATTAAAAAAACGTACAGATTATATTCACGAAAATTCGTCAAAACAATGGGGTACATCATTGCATGCTCAAAATTTAGGTTCCCTCATAATTAAGCCTATTTCATATTTGACAATCAATTTCAACAATAAATGAATTTCGTCCCATCGGTTTGAAAGGGATCGCGGTTAATGCACTTACGTCTCGACTTTCTTGACTGAAGTGCCGCGTTTCGGCGCCTAAATTTGACAATAAACAGTGAAAAATGAGCAAACTGTGTTAAGTTGTTAGTCGGGGTGCACTCGGCCATACGGTTACCATGTTCTAAAAGTGGTAGAGACTGGAGATGGTCGACGATTCCGCGGTGGAAGGTGGATGCGGTCCGTTTGTTTTCAGCTAGCAACAAGCCGCCGCCATCAATGCACCGGCTCGGATCAAGGCTCTCCGCCGTGGCGCAACCGGCTAGACGGCTAAATGATATCGATATACTATCGATACTAACAAACGCCATTTTATTTTACCTTTTCAATAACAACGTGTTTTAATCCTTGTTTTAATATTGCTATGCAAAATACATAATATTATCCATTAAAAGTACCTAACTACTTTTCTAATTTGTTTCAACTGTATTAATTATGTTTAAATAGGATTTTTCGCAACTTTTTTGCAGACAATAGAGCTCATTGTTATTTTACATAAAATACACTATTTGTTATGTTCTTGCTGAAAACGAATAAAATTGAAATGTACACTATACCAAAACTACACTTTAAACTCCTAGAAATGTTTAGTTTTTAATGTTCCAACATCAATTACACACATTTTAACCAATTAATATATATATTACAAGTGATCGACTATTGCTGGCACTTGAAGTATGACATCTTCCCCATGTCTTTCAAATAAGTTAAAAATGTTAATTATTTTTACAATATCCCAATTACACTTTGGTCATGCGCATTTACATTCTTGCGCTTGTCTTGGCTTGACCATTGGCATTCCCAACCATCCGAGACCATCTAGAATTATCTGCGGCAACGATAATCCAATTCTTACCCACAACTCGGTTATATAATATGGAATGTAACGAGCCTGTTGGATGTAAAACCATCATCATAAAATACAAATCAATTAAATTGTTCTTACTGTAGTGTGCAATATTGTATACTTTTGGCTGAATTGCTGCCACTGCATCAACCATATCAGAAACTACCTCATCGAGGTTAGTTCGACTCACATGTTCCACCCTATCAAAGGTTTTCTATAAAATTGAACACATGTATATTTATGTAATTGTACATATTGCAAGAATGTCAACTTACTAAGTATGCTTGGAAATATTCATCGCCATAATCTTTGTGTGTTTCCGGTGATGCATTGTTCCAATTGCTCTGTGCAACTAGTCTGGCCCTTTCTCTATCAACAATCCGTGTCCTGATATAAAATAAATCCATTTGAATGTCATACAAGTAAATGAGTTTGGAAATGTTCACATTATAAGTGTAGGTATGTGTGTACATGTAAAAATAAGGTTCAATGGTATGAACTGTGACTCCAAATTTGCCCATCTCCTGTCTAAGCCCATCAGCAAATGACACAGCAGCATGTTTGGACATACTATATGCGCATATCCCAAAAACAGTATTTCTTCCTACAAGAATATGCAAAATAATACTGTATACATTTTCACAACAAGTTTTGAACGCAACTATAAGCCATATATCCATACAAAATGCAGGCATTGACTTGAGAAGGTTCATTGTGTTATCACACAATGAAATATTTCAAAAATGGCATATTTTAAATGTTTTTTTACCCGCAAAACTGGCAACTATAACAACACGTCCACGTGACTTTCTAAGAAGTGGAAGAAATGCTTTGGTAACTCTTACAGCTCCCATAGCATTGACATCATGAATTTGTTGGAATTGCTCTATAGTACAGAATTCTATCTCACTAGAGAATCCAATTCCAGCATTGTTAACCACAGCCCATAATTCTGAAATTCAATTCAAGGAAAACAGAATGAATAATATTGTGGGCGCTGAAACTTTCTTTTTTCAATAGGCGTGATGAAGCGAGGGGTAGTAGTGGAGGGGTGGGGATCTGTCGATCTCAAAGGAATGTGCATGGTGATTTGGAAATTTGTTCCCCAACCCTCCTCAGCCGTACAAATGATTTGGCCAACAGAGCAGCCTGCGTTTGCAGTCGAAGCCACTCGATAATCACAGTGCAGCGCTTACCATTACAAAATTCTCCTCGAAGTGTTGTTCCCGACCAGGGATCATTCTTATAGTGGGTGGAGACCTTCAGGGAAACCCACGATAAGATTGATCCAGTGGATTGATCCCTGAGCACTGCGATGATGCCTTGTGAAAAGTAGACTTCAACGGCAAATGCAGGCTGCTCTCTATGGGGCGCCGTTTGTAAATAAAGTATTCCACCACTTTTTGCACGGTAAACCAGGCTTTGGTGTGTACATCCTAGT
>JAQFZQ010000606.1:0-29610 GCA_034696005.1 Glomeris marginata | reverse complement strand
TTTTTTGCAAGTTCTGTTTGTGTCTAATTGTATAAGTAAAATTGGTTTTCTGTAGAGGAAGGGTTTACTGTAATTGTGCAATATCAAACTTTTCTCCAGTTGTGCTCTGAAGCTAGGAAAAAAATAGGATGTTCAAAATTGGCCAACTTACCCCGGTCTCCCCTACTTGAAAGTATGCAGCAAGCATGTCGCAGCTATATACGTGTGTAATTGTTTCACGTGCAGACCTGTTGCAGCACTGGTGCAGCCCTGCGAGAAGAAAATTTCTGTAGGTATACACTCTAAGAAAATATTGTGCATTTTTGCACCCTAACAGAATGTCCCATGGCTAACACCCTTTTAAGTGCAACTGCACACCATCTGACCAATACCTGTTCTCGTGCTAATAACAAAAAGTGCAGCCTCGCTTTGAGTCTTTAATTGGTTCCTGAAAAACATGACTCTAATTGAAAAGACTAACTGAAATAAAATTTGCCATAGGTTATAATGTAAAAATCAAGAGATACGTTCTTCCAATAAAACATTATTTAATTATATAAATTAATTACATATCACATAGTTTAGTAGCATGCAATAATGTGAAAATTCTAATATATAAACAAGAAACTAATGTTCTGCAATTTTAAATGAAACTTATTGAAATCTTGTCAGAGAAATATTTATCTCATGAAGATGTTGATGGATCTTTACAGATTATCACTAGTTAGGAATTATTCGATTTGGATACTGGTTGGAAAAAAAACTGTCAACTTTCTTCTGAATGGCTTTAGTGAACATGCAGACTCTATAGCGAAATTTGTGTGACTCTAAAATGAGAATAAGGTCTTAAAATTCTAATGACACTATTAGCGAAAAGACTCAAACTAAGGTGACTCAAAGCGAGGTATAGGTATAGGGTAATATTGTCACTATAGCCAATTTTGGTCACAACTTTTGGAATTTTTAATTCTTTGGTGGTGGAATATTTTGCGCGAGGAGCTTTAAAAACATTTTTACGGTGTCCAAGCTACACTGTAAAACAAAGCGGTGATGTAGCCTATATATACGTTTTTTAAATGAGCTTCGTATATGTGCTGCTGATATTTGCTATCGGAACGGCATTGGTTATAATTTATAGACATTTTTCCTATACAAATATATAGGGCTACATCGTAATATGTATATGTCTATGCTGATGAAACCGTATGTTTGTTATTTAGATCAAGTTCTATCTTGCATGATGGAGGATTGTTTTTCGTTTACTGTCACGATTATTCTGCAGTTCAAGAGCGACTTATTTGCATTCGCAACGGAGAAATCTGATCCTCATTATAATAAATTAATCCACCCCTCGAAAAGGATGAAAGGTTTATATGGGGACGTTGGGGCCCGGGAATTACGTATCTCCCCGAGGTTCGCCATCCCACCCCTCATTTCCCAACGGAATCACTTATTATCGCATTTCGATGCCAACTAATAGGCATATTAAAATAAAGAACTGCATTTGAAAAAAAAAGGAGAGACAAAAACAGAAAAGCTGCGCGAATGAATGTGAAAAGTGTTGCCAAGGTGTAGGAAAGAGTCAATGGCCGTTGTTAGCTCAATATAGGCTTGTGTAAGCTCGTCCTTTTGACATCACTTGCAAAGGTAAGCTATATTACAGTCAAGAAAAAGCACATTGATACAGACCGGAAGTAGAGTACATCATATAGAATATGGTATAGAATTTATGCAGCTGCGCAGATGGTGCAACTCAATCTGAAGGTGCGTTGACATTACATTCATTTTCTAAAATATGGTTTATAATGTATCATATACACATTTGAGACCATTGAACTCCGTGGCATTAATTTTCAACTTATATTTATTGCATGAGATGTGAAATCATAGTGCATCACCCTGTAAAATCTGAGTTCACCTTTTTAAATATTGACAGTGCGACAGGCTTACTGTTCCAACTTATTAGCATTAATTACCCTTATTGAAATTCATGTGTTGCAGGCAAATGAAGATTTTCCATGCAGATGCACCAGCGCCATCTCATGGCAGAATACGTAGTGCAGGGTTGTATACATATTGTAATAAAAGTGTGGATTACGAATTAAATTATAATTTATTCCCACTAAGATCACTTAATTAATATTATATACGTGTTCAACATATTGAAATTTTCACTAATAATTAACATTAACAAGGGTGAGACACATATTTTATCATATTATATTTTGTAGGTGGTGTGAAATTACTTTTTATTACAATTATGTTGATTGTGGGAGTTCATTTTTGCAAACAATTTATCGAATTACTTTATACATGACATTACTTCATTCATGTATAGGTACACATAACTTTTATGCTTACATTTCACATTATACTGAATTCGTGGAAATAAAATAACATTGAAAACAACGTTCAAGGTAACATGTGACGTCACAAACTGATGCATGATGTAGGCTACATTCCACATGCAGGAAATAACCAGACTTTTGGGACACCCCGTAATATAAAAAAGTGTATGGACATCCATTTTTATATTAGGGCAATTGGAAATAGCGTACAAATGTGCGGTTCTACATATATATAAACAAACGTGTGTAAACTCAAGGGTAGCGAAATGCGGTGACGTCAGAGTGAGACGTCCCATGGCTGGAGCGTCGCGTGGTTCCCACGCGATTGAAGCGCGCCACGCGCCGCTTTTGTCACCAAATTCAATACGAGTAGGCCCTATTTTAGTGAAGGGAGGGGGGCAAAAGGGGGAGGGGGGTTGGAAAGTATATAGCACACGCATCCCCGCATGCATACTATACGGCGTATAAAGTGTAGAGGCCGCACGCGTCCAACTCATTTGCATACAGCTGGCCGACACAGGCATTGTAGTTTAGACGAGTCCAAACATTGAGGCGAGACGGGGGAGGGGGGAGGAAATGCGCACAGTCAATTTCTCAATTTCAATTTCTCAATTTTTATTAGGTATTTAATTACGTATATGGCGCAAACCCCGAAAATGATTACGTACTTCCAACTTTCCGTCAACACACACGTGTCCACTATAAACATGTAGGTATACAACTGTATATATGGATTTTAAAAAATATCGGAATTGAGCTATAGTTGAATTAAACCACAATAAAAGCACTTAGTTCTCAATAAAATAGCATTTCACGTGAAGCTCATATGGGTCAAACTTTTCAAACATCATGTTGTGTATTATAATAATGAACAATACTGTGACAATAAGGAAAGCATCATTCAAAGCTTTGAAGTGCATTACATTTTCGGAAATAAACAAGTACACTTTTCATTGAAGCAATTGCCCTAATAACCTATTTTATACGCATAGTGAAAATTGTGTTGCACTAGACTATATATGGTATATATATAGAGCAAAATTTATTTTTAACTGTTGTGTATACATTCCTAGAAATCTATACATTTTATATTTAAAAAAAGGAAAATAATATCACTAACAAAACTAATTTAATATTATGCGTGTATATTGCTTTATTACTATAACTCGTATTTCAAGAATCAGCATATATAAAATTATATCTACTAAACATTTAAATTATGCTTTCCTGCAACACTCAACCATGCAGCAGCATGGCTTCTCGAAAACTCAATATAAATTTTGTATTTGCTCCTAAAATATAAATTTGGCATAACCCGAAAAACGCCGTTAATTCAAAGTAACACGTGACGTCACTGCATGCCTATACATTATGTAAGGATTTATATTGGGCCTATCTGAGGAGATATGTATGCATGTGCCTGGGATATGCTATATATCATGCTCTTCAATGCATTTGTTTGGCTTGGAGTGACTTCGTATTTCATAAATGTGTTGGCATGGTGATATATAATACGCATGCGCGTGTAACTAACTATACGTGAATGTAGCCTATTAATTATGCATAGGCTAATGCCGCTTAAAACGCTAACATTGGGCTTCAAAAGTCGCTATATTCAGAGTCTATATACCCTATCATTTAAACTTTAGTAGAGCACATTCCTATTTATATCCACACTATATGGCTACTAAAAATATCCATATATCATTCTTTGAATATATGCTATGCAAAACATATGTATACGGTATATATAATATTAGCTGCACGAGTAATATGAAAAAAAAAATGAGTTGATTAAAAAATAACAGTGATTAGAAAGGCGAGTTTTCTGGGCAAAAAGGGGTAAGGGAGCATCCATCATTTACGTTATCAACCAGATGGGGTCTGCAGTTTGAAATCAACAAAACACATGGTATAATATGAATATTCCAATGTTATACAATATAAAAGTTCAATTTACTAATTAAATTTTGTTTGGGATCATATCTGCCATTTCATTTGCACGGAATGATTAAATTAAGGGTGATGCATAAAGCATGTGACTTATCGAGTTAGTGATTTATGGGGTCTATAGAACTAAATAAAATGTAACTAATAATATGCACGGATCATTATAAAGCAATAATAAATGGCGATGAATTAATTTCGTTTAATACGAGTTTAATCTAAGAATGCATCAAAATAATTAATCCGGGAACGATAAGGGCCAGATTGCGTAAGAACAAAGCCACTGGATTTTCGGAGTCACGAATTTTATTATTTAGCAGAAAGAAAGGGCAGGAAGGGAGACTGCATTGAAACGCTCACGTTCGTATAAAAGGAAACCCTAAAAAGCAAAGTTAGGGAAAGTTGCACAGATCTGGTTTCTGCTCAGTGATGTGGGTGCACGTGCAAAAGCAAGCTTCCGGAAGCCGACACGCTGCCGGAAGTGGCGCATCGTCGCACCGAAAAAACCCCTCCTGAATCCCCACAAAACTTTTACGACACCTAAGAACCCAATAAACACATGTAAGGCATCTTAGAGCCTCGTGAAATCACTCAAAACCCATGTCCAAATTACACTTCAATGACAACTCAATTATATCGCTATTCATTCACAAAACGCGCTAACTATAGTTATCACTCTGTGACGTCATCGCTCGGCGATGCCAACGCGAAAGTCACGTGACATGACCCGCATTTTGAGCGACAACCCGCTTGAAATTCGCCGGTGGTTTATCGCCACCATCTGCATCCGTGCATTACACAATAATAAAACGCGTATATATGGGTATATGGTTTAATCCGATGGCGTAATAAGTCTATGAATAGATGCCCTTAGGTAGAAGTGACTAGACAGCACGTGACTCCAGGTGGCGCTCCTGACCGAGATCTTAAAACGAAACATTGGACCGTTTCACAGATCGACTGACCGAAAAATTTCCCACAATGCCCTTCTATAGCATTATCGTCCTTCTGTCGCTTATATTATTTGCATTCCGGTATGCAATTAATCCGCTCACGCATGCGCACCAGCTGTGTGCCAACCTGGCAACTTTCCGTTGCTGACTGTAAACAAATATTTTGCTGGCCGCAGTCACGTGATAACGTGACGCCAGATGGCGCGTCTCCGCCAACCGCCAACAGGTGGCGTTATCCGTTACGTCATCAAGCGCCGAAATCAAATTTCTTTCATCTGTCTGTGTATTTTCCCCCATATTCTATCGAAATAAGCATCAAGATGGCGGACATTAACTTAGGTATGTGGGAAACCTGCTCTGCACTGTAATGCAATGTATTTGCAGCATTTCTACATCATGAAAAATAAATTTAACGGTATCTTTCGCACACCATACGAGAGCATACAAAATAATGGCTCTCTTGGGGTGCTGTTATAGAGAGATTCCACTGTACTAGTATTATCAGAGTTGTTTGTATACTAATTAAGCATATTTGCAAGCCATTTAATTTTCAAACAAAAGCCTATACTGTTTCCAAGCGTGACCTTGCAGTGGCCCCGCTGCCACTCGCCGCCACCCTCCCCTTCGGGGTGAAAGTAGACTCGCCGGTGCGCGTGTACTTTAATCAGGAGGGGTGGGGGCGGCAGGTGGTGGCGGGTCCAATGCAAGGTCTCGCTTGGAAACAGTATAGTACTCAGTTCACATTTTTCACTAGCGAAGAGCTAATTATATGATGTGCCAACAGTGCCAATCCACGTTCACTAAACATTTTTCACCCTCTACATTTCTCTTCACATGAATGAAATATGTTGAGTTTATTGGCACTGTTGGCCCACCATATTCGCTGTTCACTAGTGAAAAATGTGAACTGAGTTATAGGCTTTATATATGCAAATGTGAGATGTCGCATTTCTAAAATAGAAGCATAGTATCGAAAAACGATTCAGATAACATTTTGTCGAAACCAGTTCCGCATTTGCAAAATCATATCCCTGGTGCAGTCCTGCACTATTCTTAGTTTTATTTATTATTATGAATTGATATTTTTAAAGGAAAAACGACAAATGCAATGGAATCGTATAATCGTGGTATACTATAATAAAAACGTTGGGTTTAACATCAAAGGAGGGGGGGGGGCATATTTGTTGCCTGCCGGTTAAAAATGACTATGATAACCGGTAGGAAAGCGTGGGAAAATGATCACCTGTCTCCCATGCCACCCCTAAACGCCACGTGCCAACCACGTGGTCTTTTTGTTGACTGCAAATTCGGGATGTGAACGCGTGTTCAGAATGGGCCATACAATTAGCGGGGGTTTCAAACGCAGCTGAGAAGGGTCATGTGACCCATCCCCAACCCCCTCACCACCACCCTCTCTGACTCTTCAAAGTCCTCGCTGCTATTTCTAATAATTCCAGCCATCGAATACGATCACAGCATCTGGCATCAACTCGGACAAAATTCCATGGAAACCAATATATCCAATACTATTTTACTTGGTACTTATTTTATCTAATTTCATATAACGCTTGCACTGAACTGACCAACGTCCACAAGTGATCAAGTTTATAATTTAGTAAAATGTCACCTCGTCTGAACTGCATGGACTGAAGTGAGAAATTCAGTTGACATTTCATGATATAGGGGAGAACTTTAGGGCCAACGGCCCATCTGGTTGCCCCAGTGACAAAAGCTAATGCAGCTGCTCTTTTCACTGACCCACAATGCATGGCAAGCAATCATAATTTATAAGTCGATCCCTACCCACCCCCACATACACACCCCAGTCAAAAAACTGACCACATTTGCGAATACACTAATTACTGCGCATGCGCACAATGACAGGCTCAACATTGTTTCACAGGTTTGCATTTTTCAGACCCGCCCAAGATCATGCAGCATCACGTGATTTTATTCAAACAAAACAAATGACTCAACAAAAGTCCATTGACTATACCTTATACGGTATAAAAGTCGTCTATACATGTCAAAAAATTATCTACTTTATAATTTGAAAATTTCAAAACAAAACTTTTGATCTTCGCATAAGAATATTAAATTTCTAATACATATTGATAACGTCAAATTGACAGTAAAATCATTTATAGCATTACAGTAAATTGCATTATATAGATACCACAATGGAATATGAATTGCATTCAGGGTATAGGCAAATATTGAAAGATAAAATTGTTAATGAAAATTCCTGGTGTTACCGCAGTAAACCCACCAATTGTGAACAATAAAATGCATTCTTCAAATATGCATCCATAAAAATAAAATGGAAAAACGAAGCAAATGGCACCATTTGATCGAAGCACGTGCCGAAAGTTCAATATTTGAACTGAACACAATTCACAACGCAAATTGTAACAGCAATTAAGCACTGAACAAAAGGATATAGGGGAGAAACATTGGGGCCACATCACATGCGAATTGGGTAAAAAATTCCTGCAAAGGGTGATGAACAAAATGACTGCCTATGGGTCTATTGGAGCTGTCAAAACGTATTTGTCACAGTGCATTCCTCGAGTAATTTCACCTGCCAAAAATTGACAATGGCATTGCGATTTCCGATTCATCGCTAAAATATCTGGAAATCGATAATGTTTGTCTATAAAGGCAGCTATAGGCTGGATCGCATGCTTTCGTGCCCTGTACTAATATTTCTATGGCATATGCCACTCCCAATTTATGCAAATAATGCTCCAAAACAATATACTGCACCTTAATTTGTTTCATAATTAAACAAGAAAAGAAAATTAAAAGATAATATTCACGCACAGCTCATTTTCAGGCATTTCTTTTTTGAAACATTAGACAATAAGGTGCAAATGCATTATTTACATTGTTGCAACAGTTTTTGCACAATGTGTGCAGCTATTATCAGATGGTGCGGCTGATGCAACAGCCTTTTCCTGTCGCCATGTTTCAAACAGATAAACTGCCTGACAGAAGGTGCAAATTAAACATGCAATATACAAATATACAGGTAATATTACCTATATACTAAGTGTTCATTGCAAGATATTTGAAAAATTGAATACACAGATCTTATTATGTCACTCCTTAGTTTACATATACAATTTATAATATAGAACTGCGGAAACACATTTCCGGTCCCTTTCTATTCCATATAGTGTTCTTTCACTGTGCATGTCCTATATAATAAAACCTTACTTTTTTCAAGATATATAGCTATTATTCTGCTGTAACGTGCAATAACGTGCAAGCCATATATTGTATCACAAAACGACGGAGGGTAAAAATAGGGCATATTGTTTCATTAGTGTGGATAGAGGAAGAAACAAATTTTTATGACCGTTGGAATGGCCCTCATCATAGTGATCCACAAAAAACACTATAGGAATCACCCGTGTCCAAATCACACAGACTATTGGCAATATAACAAGGCAATAATAGCTGAATATGGGCCTAAGTGCAACAAGAGCCCTATAATAAATTTGAAAACTCATGCAGTGTGACAGCGCATATAATTTTGAGGTGACTTAGTGGAAAATTGCATAGGCATTGCACACAAAGGAAAACGTTGTAGAGCTACGTATAGTATATACATAGGGATGGGTTAAAAGATGTGTGCAGGTGGCTACTTTCCCAAGTGATGGCGACTTAATTTAGGGCAAACATTGCGACTTCTTGGGTTACCCTGGAGACGACAGGCACATTATTAATGAATGTTCAAAGTGGCTTCAGTGTCCAGTCAACAGTGTTGCATGCGTGCATGTGTGATGCTCGTTTGTCGGTAATTGTCCTTTCCCCCGGTCCATTCCCTGTATTCCCCTTCTTATTATATTCCTATATCCTTCTGCACACTTCTCTAAGCAAATACGCCAAAACTTGCATTTAGGTGCTGTGTGTGTGTGTTGTCTAAGTGTGTGATGTCCGAGCTAGGCTAAAACGGAATTGCATTTTGTCTCGCAATAAGCACAATGAAAAGCCCTCATCTGCACGCAGTCCCTGTAATAAGAGTAGGTATGCTGACAACACATTGTATATATACAAGGTCTTTGGCAAAACAGGAAACTTGATCTATACCAGAAACCAGGGTTGAACGCACCACTTTTCCCCTTGCATTCATCTATTATTGTATTCTTTCTATATATATACGTATATTTTTCTGTTGTCAACAAACGATCTCATTTTCCAGATTTATCCATAATGAGAAAATTAAAACAGCCATTTGCATGGGGTATATCGCACTATTGCTCTAAATATTTAATAATATCACTCAATATGGCCCAAAGATGGCGCTGCAAGTATTTTTTAAATGACCTGTTTTATAACATTTGAGTCAATAACTAAAAAAAACTCTTACCTACTATGAGGAATATTAATAGTATATAGAGTTCTCATTTTAGATATAGGTTCTAAATTAATATTTAATTTCCAACTAATTGTAGATCCAGAGATGCAAAAGATTTCCCATTTCACCAGTGAGGTGGCAATTCAAGGGAATCGGGTAATAGAATGCTGGAATTCAAGGATTAGACTAGAAATTTGGATTTGCGTTGTATGCAAGGATATAAGAGTATATACTTTCGAAGGACGTAACACTAAACTTGTATCGGGATGGTTTATATGGGCAGTGGGTGGGAAAAGTGTCCAAACTCGGAGTTGAGTGAATGTTGCTGGGATACGTGTATAGAGAATAATGTCTAAAACCCTCGTGACCGTCTCCAGGGAAACGAAAGCCTCGTAATTCGTATACCATGTCTGAAGTCGTTCTTGCAGCACGACATCAGACGCTTGCTGAATGTTCCAAGCAGAAATGCTCATTAAAATAAGTGATCTCCTAATAACGACAGAGTGCAAAAGGGCAGGCGGGGGAGGAGGAGGGGGTATTATTTTCCTTGCGATAAAATTAAAACTCCGATTCTGCACCAAGATTAGCACGCAGTAATTGCGACCAAACAGCAAACTGATGTTAAACCAAAGGGGAGCTTTTACGTTCGGCTTTCCCGCAAAGCCCGCAAAACTTTGTCCCACTTCGAATCGTGGAATGACAGTTGCATATATAGGTATTTTGGGACTTAACTGAGGCGAAATGCAATGTTTATATACGACTACATGACCGTTATAGGTGTATTATATCTCAACTGGGCGAGTCTGACGACCAACTGTTGACTCGATTAATTCGAACAAGGCAAAGATCACTGATATATTGTCATGTTATTCGCCCGTTGTCATGGCAACACCAAAGGGGCACCAGATGTAGCCACGTTAGCTAGAAGTGAAAGGATGAACCTATATCACAATAAAACAACCCCATTCTATGCTAAGTAATCACTTGTTATATTCAACAAAGCATTCTGTATACAAACTATATTCCCCAAAAATAAATCAACAAATAATAGCACTGTATTAACTCTACGATATGCACTGTATTTGTTTTCAGAATGTGTTAGGAATATAATATTTTAGCAATAATGAAAAAAAAGGCAGTTATTGTTATAAAAAACATTTTACATATTCCAATTTTTTATTGTTATCCTAAATTTCTAACCAATTACGTACATTTAAAAATAATAAGCTGTCATATTTTAATATAAATGTCTTAACTTTCGTGAAGTTCCAAAACTATTTGAAACAATTTCCGAATTAATCTGCCATTGTTCCTGTATTTACTCCATACGTCAGGTCAGCATCGATTCGACTATTTTTTAAATACAAAATATGAATAAACTCACAATGGCCTCAACCCTTTAACCTGCAAGCTACAGCTGTTTATACTATGCATATATCTGAATTCAATTGCGCCCCACGCCCCCAATTCCGGTCGAGTCCATTGCCATATGTCATGTAATACGTGTGATTACTTTATTTGCAGGCAACGGAAAAAATATAACCAGGCACACTCCATTCATTATTATACTGCACTGTATGTTGTGCCAGTTGAAAAGCAGATAGATAAAGCATTGGAAAAAGGGGAAATTCCCCAGGCCGTGGTTCATGTTCAAGGGCCTATCTGACGGGCTCAAAGGGGGCTTATGGGTCGAGGTGGTCACGTGACGACGCCAACCGGTATGGCGTTCCAACAAAATACCGTTCAACAACTCTGACTTAATTTCGCCCACCATCTGCTTCATTCTCATTGGTGCATCTCGTTTCCGGGTGAGCAGAGTGTACACTTGATAATTACGCATCACACCACTTTCCACATACACAAACACACACACATAAATGACGACAAATTCGCATGAGCACCCTACCAAAATTGGAATCAAAAACTAAACTTATGTGCTTCATAAATAAAATATTACATTTAGGTCTATTGCAGCAGCTCAGTCGGATTTTCAGCTAATTGTTTTTACATTTTCAGTGTTCCAAATGTTGCACAACATTTAGTTTGTTATGAAGTTTATCCCACTGTACTTTTTAGTCTGTCTGATTAGAAAGACAAATTCAAAAAAATTTATAGGATAAAACATAATTTCGCTGCTCGTTTAATAAAACGCACTGCATTTTGTTATAACAATCTATGCATTATATCAATGTTGCAAGCGACACCTGGTGAGGACCGATATAAATGATTTCGTACAAACTTCTGACATACCAGAATATATAATGTTGACCATCTGCAGTAATAGCTAACATTTCTTTACGTTTAAAACCAATAATTAATCCACCTAGGAGAATTATAATATGGAAAAATTCAAAATGTAACAAATATAATTCGCAGATGTTTTCCGTTGTGCCAGTTGAAATTGAGCGATATAAAAACCAAATATTAAAGAGAAAAACTTGCTTTATCGCGATTGATAACAAAGACTCTGTCATATCCGGATAAACGAGCCCTTTATCAGTGTTCTATGCTGCTAGGCAAGTATAGAGAGTACAAAGTCGTGGCATTTGAGGATAGAGAGAGAAAGAATGGTAGCGACAGATGGTGCTAGATTGGAGCATGGAGCCAGTTCAATCGGTGCTCATAATTGCGTTGATGGGCGACAAAGGCGCCCTCTATATGCCCCTCAATATATGGCTGTGGGCAAGAATTAAAAGCCTCACCACCTCACCTCTTTTTCCCCCCCATCTTTCCAACGTGTGTATACGTCCGCAGGCTACATTCACCATTTTCAGGACTCTACACACAAACGTCAACTTGATGGATAGCTCGATAATGGCATCTGGTGGAAAGGCGCATGCGCACCACCCACAAATAATACCACCAAATCACGTTCCATGTATACCCAGAATTCACCAATTCACCAATGGACAATGTACACATTGCATGCTCACATACGTACAAGCAAGGGATCTTATACGAGGCATGCTGACACCAAGAATGCTGGGAATTTGCCGCTGTAACACCACCACCCCCTACTCCACCCACCCGGTTCCCTCTTGTGATCTGCCGAATTCCGACTATATGACCCAAACAACACTGTCCACTATGTACATATCACGTTCGAGCTCCATTAAGTCATGAATGCCACGTATGGCACATGTTCAATTACAACAACACTTATATAACGGCACGTGTTGTCAACTTGCAGCCAACCAATGACCGGAAGTGCATTCCAAATTCTTGTTTCCAGAATAACAGCACAAGGTATCTCAAGATATATAGGCTACTCGGCTGTTGTAATAGCGAGGAAAGAACTCAAAAGGGATAATGGGTATAACAATGAAAGTATACATATACCACTATAGATATACCTATGTGAACCATGTGAACTAACTTCCAAATACCTAATATACAGTATATGAGATTTCTGTGATAAAAGTGCAAGTGGAAATGCAAAAATGAGTAATTTGGAAAGTGTTGAAAGTTTTGTTAGAAACTGGCATGTTGTAGTACGTTGAATGCAGAGGAAAATTGAAGTATGGAAAGGGTCAATGAACATTGGATTCACTCAGTTTTAGCTAAAAGACATTGGACCAGCTTAGAATAAGCTAGAAAAGCTAGTTGAAAGCAAGAGTGTATATGAATGTAAATGTGTGTATCCTGCATAGCAATCTGATGAATTAAATAAATAAACAAAAATTGTTTTCCTACCAGTGTTGACCATGTGATGTCCAGGTTGCATCTCTTTTTATGTAGGGCCGTGTTCAGTGATGGTGATATGCAGCTCATCTGAAAAAGGGGAGAAAAAAAAGTGTGTTAAATTAAGTTTGAGCGAATAGTGTAAAACATCGCTTTTCTCATTCATTAATCGCGCTTGGATTGTGAGTGATTTTTCACGCAAAAGCCCGGTTTGTTTTTGTGTTGTTTTTAACCATTAAGGCCGGATATGTTTCCTTTTGAAAATTGACATTATTCTGGGCGTCCACCCCATACAAACTGCGCCCACTGGCAAATAATTAATTGTTTATCTCGTCTCACGCGGAAACTTAACGTGCGTTTTTATCGGAGAAACTTCCTTCCAAGCAAGGAAGTTCTCCATTAAATGCTCGAGTTGTTCCACGTGACAAAATCGATGACAATATCCACGTTTCCCACACAAAAGCTTTGTATTTGTTTTTACCCCGCACCTAAATCGACGCTCATTAATATTCCATAATTAATTTTGTAGCTGTGACAAGACTTCCTATATAGCATCCAATCACCTAGTTATATTATATCATATATTTCATTTCTGCATAGTATATGTACTTCAAATGCAAATCCACCAACAGCTAGAAATAAGCACTCTTCTCCATTTGACAAAATAATTGTCCATAAATTCCTCCATTTTGAAATTGCGACATTCAAATTAGTATTGTAATGTTCATAATTTTCCTTCACATGACCATACATATGCAGTACATGCAGCGCCCTCTGGAATTGTCAAGTAGAATTGCACATGGGCAATGTTTTACAGACAAGATTGCTCATGGCTGTGCTTTACAAAAATTAATTTTTAAGCATTTGGAAATTTTACTTACAAGTAATTTGTTCACAAATATAGTGTTTCATTAATGACTATTTATTTTAATTAAGGGCAGAGGGATAGCTAGAGGTATTTCCTTATAAGAGCATACCCTTATAAGGGACACATTTTTGGATCCTTTGATGGTACGGTTATAGTTTCCATGTAAATAAGTTTTGACAGCCATAAAACCCTGCAATTTGGGTTGCTGATGGGAGAACATTTTCATTACAAATTTGTCAATTATAAATTTCCACCAATGTTAGGCGCAGCCTTATAAAAGTCAGTAGTATAACTTTAATTTGAACTCCCATCACCCTTAATTTCCAAAAAAACATTACTCTTTCACCACAAAGGAAAATTGGGGGAAATCCTATTAATAGGATTGTTTAAATTAAAAGAACTTGGTAAAGACTACAATGTACTATCTAGATTTCAATAATCTCTAAATTTAGTAAAAGAAACTTTATAATGACCCAATAATATTAAAAACTTGTACAAACCTTACAAGAAATGTACGAACAGCACCCCTATCCTAACTACCTTGCAGCACCACTCCCTTGTGAATGAACAAAGAAATGCAGTAATTTCTATGAAAGTCACGTGTTCAAACGTCATCACATGGTTGCACCAACATTGATGAGGAAATATTGCGTCAGAGTTCATTAGGTCAATGAAGCAATAAATGAAGCAAATTAATTATATTTAGAGGGGAACATAAACCAAGGTATACTTAGTATTCTTTGGTAAAACTGACCACAAATTGGTTCGTTATTAACATTATGTAATGAAATCTTTAACCAAAAATGTACACGATGGAACATTTATGCAACCCAATGTCATTGAGAGAAAACATTCACTTCCATAAAAATGACATTTTTGGACCATCTTATGTTGCAACATATCATTGCCAGATTAAATGGATAATGGATTGAAACTTTCTCCCAGAGCCACAATTCTGAAATAGTATATTTCATATTTGTATTTTTTTTTGAAGACATTACCTTCTATCAAATAAAAATAATATATCATCAATTCTGTGTGCTTTTTCAGTAAGCGGCCATTGGCTGAAAAACCAATTAAAAATGGCGACTTTAGTTGGGATGAAGTGGATAAACTGGTTTTCTGCCAACCAGTTTGCAGCTTTATCCCAACTATGGCCTCCATATTGGAAAAAGGCGGTGCTACTGAAAAAGGTCCCCAATGCATCTAATCAGGTTAATTATGCATGTAATTAAGAACAAGATTAAAAAGTAGACGACCAGTGTGAGTCTACAAAAACTAAAAGGAGTAAATTGGCAAATTTACTTTTTCCAGGTCATCAACAATTGATATTCAAATTGCAATATATAAAAAATAATAAGTTTTATATGAACTTGTTTGTAATCTTAGTAGAAATGAAATACATATTACCAACAGTGTATGAAGGTTGATATTACTTTGATTAAATGAAACATAGAAATTTTTTTTTAATTTGGAGGAATTAAAACATGCTTCAGTATATTTGTGCTAGTTAATTACAGCAATGTATAAAGCAATTCCATGTACAATGTTCGTTAGAATAATTCACCGTTGGCATTCAGAAATTGATCATATACTTCTTGAGGAGATGGCAGGTTCCAAGCAATAGACTATTTATAGTTTTTAGGGCTGGATTACAATAAAAAAGCTCTAAATAACAACTATTCAACTCCAATTATGATATCATGACTGTAGTAATCATGTGGATTAAGGAGCAGCAAGTCCTATAGCTTGGATGGAGTCTGCCATCGGCTCAAGAAGTATTATCAATTCATAAATGCCAAGAGTGCATTTTCCTAACGAACCCTTGTATATGGAACTATACCTTATATATTGTTGAACGGTCTAATACTTGTATACAATCTGTCGCCATTGAAGCCATCATAATTTAATTTAATAAGCAGATTGTATCAGCACTTCAGTAATCAGCTATGACATGTCCAAAAAACTGTACCAATAAAACTTCCAATATTGCACATTCCTTGCATTCCTCAATATTGCTTGCTGATATATAATTAAAAATAAATGCAGATCAACAAAACGAGCTTCACGAGATTACTATTATGACTAGAAATAAGGATTTCTGCAAGAAAAAATATTTGATTTCGATGGCAATTTTCAATTGTGTATTGAATTTAAAGCATTTGTTACCAATTAATACATTATCTACTTGTAATTTATCATCTTAAATTTAGCACAAGCTTCAATTTAGCACTATATACTACAAATTGCTGTTTAAAGGTCATTTTCGAAACTTTCCACACAATTTTGGGAAAGTGCAAGATCAATGGAAGTAACATTTTCCCAAAGTTGTGAATTTAATCCAGCTTTACTTGATAACTGGCGTTTTTATTCAGTCTAAATCAAATGAAATCTAAAATCACATATTTAACCGATACCAAATGAAACTTTTTAAATATTGGGAAGAAAATACAAGGGATACTGGGTAAGGTCACTCTAGGTAAGGTTGACCCCACTATATTATATAGCCTTAAACAACAACACAAACTTAATTTGAACTAATCCCATTTTGGCCCCATCAAACCTATTTGGTCCAATGAATCATATTATTAGGTGATATAAAATATAGGCCAAAACTTCTGCAGTGACACTAGTAAATCTTTTGCTATTATTCCAATTTGAACCAGTTCACAGCTCCAAACTCTGCCTAACATACTGTCAGGCATGGCACAATATAGTAGCAACATTCCATCAGCAAAAAAATTGTACTCCATTGCTTCTGCAATTACTTTGCAACTGGAATGCTTCATTCTCAACATAGCTAACAGTTAACATTACAAACTAAAGGTGTTGGACAATGAAACTGGAACACCAGATTTTTTTCACATGCAAGTCGATGGAATACGTGGTTGCCCAAATTAGAGAAATATATGGAGACACTTAATTTTTTTATTGAATACATCCAAGACATGTCGCTATCATGTGTACATTTCGGATTTTAGGAAACTATTGAACTCTTCATTTTAAAAAAATTGAAACCGAAACTTGACAATTTGATAATTACCAGCACAGGTGTTTCAGTTTCATTGTCCAGTTTCAGTTTCATTTTTTAAAATGAAAAGTTCAATAGTTATTAAAAATTCAAAATGTACACATGATAGTGACATGTCATAGCTGTGTTCAACAAAAAAATTGAGTGTCTCCAAATATTTCTCTAATTTTGGCAACAATTTTACTGTACCCCGTTTTCCATAGATTTGCATGTGAAAACAACTGGTGTTCCAGTTTCATTGTCCAACCCCTGTAGCTTACATGCGAAAATTAGATTTCGAGGTATTGTGCAAAGTTTTTACATCTACAGTATATTGCAAGCATTAAAACTGAGCACACGTACACGTAAAGGTCCAAATAAAACCCTGTGATATGTAAATCACATTTTGCTACGTAGCTGAAATTCCAAAGTGATTGGCAATACATCATTCTTGTCTTATAAAAAATGACAGTATCATACAATAAATGTCCATTTTGATAGTTCAGCACGTATACCCAGTACTGGGCAGACTGTTCAACACAACCAACATAATCTTTTCACCTAATTGTTCAGCACTACCAGAACACACACACACCTTGATGTACTTGTCCACAAGCTAAATGTAAACTTGTTCACTGGCCAGGCTGTCCGCAAACGGTTGAACAATTTTACTCGTGGAGAAATAGAAAATGAGGCCAAATGTAATTGAAATAGGAAGAGCAGGCAGGGCCTTCTTGAAGATTGCCAGAAGAAGTAGTGTCAGGCACAAACCCTGGAAAATAAACACAGTTCACTTGAGAATTTGGTTAATTATGACATACATGAGCAAGAAAAATACTGACAATGAGAATGGCAACGAAGCAAGCCAACGTAGTGTTCCAGTCATTATATGACGATGCTTTCCCCACCAATACACTGTAGAAGATAAAATCTCCCAAGCCAAGCTTTACACCTTCTGCAAATAGTAAAACGCCATCAAAATTACCCACAGCTCAAAGAAAATAACATTGAAATTAATGTTTTCAAACGTACTTTCTTCCTCCTCGTCAGGTGGGTGCGCAGCAAAAGCCTCATTTGGAGGGACTGTTCTAGGACCATTCGTGGTATTTGCTCGGATGGGTTCATGATTTAAATGTTCCCGCATATGAACCCTCCTATTCTGAATTCTAGCCTCTCTTGCAGTCTCATTAACCTCAGAAAATCCTCCATCGTGCTGATCAGCATCCAACTCAACACTTGCACTTGTCATGTTGCTAGTGGCATTGCTCGCGCCGCTGCTTTGAGAAGGTGAAGATGTTTGTCCACTCACTGAAAGTTCAACTGGTTGTCCCAAATTAAAACACAACATGCATCAGCAAAGCTAATGATGGTGGTGCAGGGCATCTACTACTGTAATTATACAACATTTACTTTTACAGGTTTATAGGTAGTAGACACCCTGTGGATGCACGAGGCAGAATAATCAGAAGTCCAATAAAAACAAACTTATTACTCCAGCCTCTTTCACCACCTTCCTAAGCAATTCAAGCCTCTAATATATACAGCAAATATCTCACTTTCTTCCAACGGCTGCCGTTTATCTTTCCGCCGCTTTGCTTTGGATTTCGTACTACCATCGACATCAGCCATCATACCCACATTGTACACCATGGTAGCTGTCATTAAAAATCAAGTAAAGTGATAAATGGCTGGTGTGTTAAGCGTACCATCAAATTAATAAGACTTACAGGAATAAATTAATGCCGGGAAAATCGGCTCATTTCGTGATTGCGCGGTTTCCACCAATATTCTCAATGGACCTTTCGGGCAAAGTACAGCGATCAAATCTATCCACAAAAAAATTATTTAGATGAACCACACTGTTTTAAGCGTTCATTTTCAGGGTAAACAACAAGATATAAGTACCCCAGATGGAGATAACGGCTAATACCATCCAAGTTGTCCATTCCGGCATGTATTTTATGAAAACTAATGCCATCAATGCAGCCACCACTATGAGGTAAGCTTGCTGCAACTTTAGTGGTCCTTTCCAATGAATACAAATCATGCCAACAACTCCAAAGTTCCACATGATGAAACAAGTTGTTATGTAATCCATAGGAACGTTGTATGCTCGTAAAACCTCCCTGAAATTAGCACCAAGACATGTTATACTTCAGTAATTTACAATTACTTTCAACCAATGTTTAGTGAATTACGAACAGTACTTCGAAAAAAATCTTACCCCAAATAAATATATGCAAACAGGAACAAGAGCATGAGTGAAGACAGAATGAGCCACCCATGAATAACCTGCAAAAATACAAAAAAAACTCAGAAACTGAATGTTTCAATAATCCCAATTTACTATACCGTACCTTGTAACACTCGTACTTGTACAAAACTATCAGTACGATGGTCATGACAACTATTACACCCATTAAGATCAAAGCGTTTGCCACTGATTGCCATGCTTTTGTCCCAGGATCAGGAGTCTTTTCGTGAAATGGTGTATACAACCTAAAATGAAAATATTGCACCGTGTAAGTATATATGGCAGAATTTCAAGCAGATGTTGTACAATATTTGAAAACACTGTCTTACAAGTATGTATTAGTGTGCGTGTAGAAGCTGACAGAACTTAATGTTGCTACAACAACCAACATGCAAAGTGTAACTGGCACAAACAACTTGATGACGTGTTTGGCCCCATATTTCAATTCCAATTCTTCTTCATCGTCTTCTTCATCATGTGCATTTTGGTGGTCGCTCACTGCTGCAACTTGTGTGTTGTCCACAGACACAGTGACATCTACATTCCCACGTGCGACTGGCTATAATACAGGAATCACAAAATTAACTTCAAACATTCATTTTACTTTTCTAAACTCCAACCTTAATATCAAACTTATATATTCAGTCAATTTAAAACCTATTCTCATTTGTTATGAAACATTATGGATGCATATATCCTAATTGGGGATTTATGTATTCGTTATGCAAACAGCTGGAATTAATCTTACAATTGATTGTAAAAAAAATCGATCAGATATTATAAAAATATGGCATATTCGTCCAAGATGGCATCTCTGCAGGAATTTACTCCAATAATCTGGTTTTTGGTAGGGCAGATTGCAAGACCTACCGATTCACTCTTTGTTAGAAGAGCACTATATACGAATACCAAAACCAGTTTTCACGCCCCTTTCATGAATAGCATTTTTACGCATGTGCTGTTTTACGGCTTATAGGATTTGATCTCGCTCTCGCAAAATAAATTATATCTCACCGGCGGCGGTTTCGGTCTCTTCCTACGAAATCGACTACTTCCATCATTTGAGCCTCCAGAATCCGAGTTTTCAGCCTGATTACTCGCCATCAAGCTGGCTTGCTCGGAAGAGGCGCTCAACCCCTCGTTATTCATCAACGGAAGCTTTTTTGTTAACCAACACAAAACACAACAACGAGCGAGTTCACGCAAGAGACAGGCATCTATGCGAAAACGCGGAAGCAAGTTTATTGCACACCGCAACACAGCGTGCAATATTAAATGACGTCACTCGTACTTTAATACGAGTCACGTGAGGTACAGTTGCACGCAAGGTAAAATTGCGCGGCATCAGTCAACTGAGTGCGCAGCAACCGAACTCCAATTTAACGGCGCTTCTGCCTTCAGATGTTATATCATTATTGCCCTTTCTACAACCAAGTTAGCTAAAACCCTAGTTGCGAAATCTCAAGTTACGTTGTTTCTATCTTGAGTTTCTTGTGTGATCAATTACTTTAGAAAAACAACACAGATAATCGAGCAAATAATTCGAACAAATTAGCAATCAAATTCTTTCTATATGTTAAATGTACTATATACAAACAAAATGTAAACTAACTCTGCATAGGTATTTTTCTCCTGCATAAAGCTGGGAATTGCAATATTTTTGAATGACTCGAATGAAAAGCACAATTTCATACAGTGTCAATCTGGCCAATAACTATATAGGCCTATTTCTGAAGCGGATTTGGCATTCAGGAAGAATATTTAAAGGTGAACTGACACGGTTTTCTAAGGTACCCTGATAATTGGTTTAAGTAGCTATTTGTGTCCCTTGTACACTGTCGCAACCAGAAATCAATTACAAATTGGAAAAAAAGTTATACGTGTTTTACCGATCCGTGACTTCAAGACATGTGCTGCCATAGTGGCTTGGTATGAAGTGCAGTCTCGGCCGTCGTGAACGAACAGTGAGCGTCCCATACGCTCAGCCGTTGATCAGCTGCTTGTGAGCGAGTGCCGTTTTGAGTACCGTTTCCGTGGAAACGCTTTCTGCCACATTCGGTAAAACGCTCATAACTTTTTTTCTCCAATTTCTAATCGATTTCTGCTTGCGTCCGTGTTATAAGGGACACAAATAGCTACTTACAAACCGATTATCAGGGTACCTTAGAAAACAGTGTCAGTTCACCTTTAAAGTACGTACTAAATTAACAAATAACATGCAATAAAAAAAGAGCAGATTCACGAAATGGTTCATGAATGGTCCATAATTTTCCATAAGTAGCCAACAACTGCATGATTGACCCTACAACCTCCATGGAAACAAACACGTGCTTTTATATGATTATATTGTCAGGTGGGGCGTTGATTAATTTGGACTTTGAGGCAACTAATAGCCCGTTATTGATGTTAGTAACAAAAAAAAGCATGCCACATTAACTGGAAAAGCAAATGAAAAGCTGACATGGAAATTACCATCCGTCACGCAGAGCCACTCGTTGTTATCTTAAAATCTGGGAAAGTTGGAATTCCTTGACTGGAAAACGAAGTCTGTTGTTACGAAAAGCGTCTTCTCACGTCGTCGATTCACACTCGAATCGTAGTTTACAAAAGGGTGGAACTGTAAAAAAGAAATAAGAAAGAAGACGGGAAAAATGAGCTTTCAGTACGTTGTATATTTTAAAAAGCCGGAACGACATGACAGCGTCAATCTGGCAACACAATGCGGGCCAATTTGGGGCCCTATATGACAGCAAAGGAACTGCACTGCATGCCCCCATCTTGTCTTCAAAAACGTCATCTGATAGCTCACGTATACATCATTTAAGAGTGCATCTATTCAGTCACGATGTTGTCAAACAGCCACTAATTTGCCTTTATTGAGCTGTTACCAACGGTAGAATCGCGTTTAATGGCCGACGGCGGCCATTACGATCGAGACGAACCCCAAAAACGCCCCCAATCGCCACACCCTAACAAAATCCATCCATCTACCATTACCCAACTTGCCCCTTTTTTTTATTCCTCACAAGTCTGACCATCTCACAGCTCTTCTGACGACGTAATAATGCTCAATTTGGCAGCATTGAAGACGCACGTAACGAAAAATGGCCAACATTTCGGTGCAACGTCATTCGGTTTGGCCCCCGAGTGACGCAGCAGTCACGTGACCGGCCTCTCGGCTGCTAACGCCAGCTTATTGGGCGTCACGAGCGCATTTTCCACACGGACAATGGAGCATCACTCTCTTTCAAATTTTACTGTTTCAGGACTGCCTTAGCTATGTAAATCACGGTGTCAAACAACACCCCATAAGTAACACATGGGTGTATCTACCATCAAATGTCTCGGCTACCAAACCCTTTAAGTAAATTTCCCTGAGTTTTCCAGATTCACCTTGTTAACAGCACCCCCCCCCCCACCCCGCTTATTGCACTAACTCGTTTGCAAAATCACATATATGCGTTTCGTTAATAGCAACCAGGAATTTCCAATTGATATATACACGATTTCATTTGCGAATTCCATGGCAGCCGCCATTACATGATAGCTGGCTAACGCAGCACCACTGCGGGAAACGTGAACCTTCGCACTGTCTATAGTTTGGGGAATTTGCATATGCCCAAATGTCCATTTGTCAATTATTAGTGATTTGGTAAATTTGCATTTGGTGCCGAGATGTACATGTAATAAGTTAGGGTGGGAACTGGTGGAGAAAAAAAAATGTGGATTTTGATGGGCTGTCATGAATACAAGATGTCCGCCCTGATATAGACTCACATATAGCTAGGCCACTCCCACGCAATGCCATATGTACATTTTGTTGGCCACTATACTGCATGTACACTTGCACACTGGTGTTGTGTGTGCATAGTGTGAAGACAGACACAGTGATGCCGCTCATGGCGTTGACAGGCTGTAGTCACTCGATCAAACCCTGATAACGACGGCCATTTCGTGTGAGTGAACGGGGCGCCACCTAGCGTTGCCTCAACGCGTTATAATTACCTGACGGATACACGGTTTACGAGTTTCAGTCACAGTCAGCATAAAATAACAAAAGGCAACTTTATTGTTCCCCGTTCAGTAATACAATACCATGATTAGTACTTGCAGCTAGGCTTTCTGGCCTCAGTTATACATTTAATTACAAATATAGTATATGTATAATACCATTGATAATACCAATGAGGTTTAATCAAGGTTTAATCACAATGCAAGGGACCATCTATAAATTATGTCACAACTTCTCTACCAACCTTATCTGATACCAACCCTCTGCCAATAAGGGTTGTTACACCTCACAGTTGAACCGAATGAAACTTATATACACACCCTTTTAATATAATGAAAATTGCATTTATCTTTTATTAAATGTCGACTTTTCTCGAAAACCCCAACATGACAGAAAAATCATTATATTGATCTATTGTTTCTATTTTTTACGTTTTCCAAATTAATGGTGAGAAGCTATTTATTTTTCTTAAATTGCATTATAGTGTCCATGTTCATATATTTCTCTAATCAGTTCAATGCAACAATGTGTACCTTAAAATGAAACAATTTAATTTATAATAACAGATGCCTACGTTGTAATGATCTTAGATAGAGATTATGCCACAACTAATGTTTCAATTGGCTGTAATATTGCCATATACTAATCCATTCGAGATAACAATCTTCAGAAATCATATCTTGCCTTATATGGAATTCCAGGAACTGGTTGGTGTGAATGCGGTTTGCAATTTCTATACTACATAATAATGCAACCTAGAACACCTTTTTTATGTGCATGTTTGTAAATCACGCATAACCAGTTCCTATTGATACGTAAATAAATGTTTAAATATAATTAGTGTACGTATTTAAATTAACTATTTCTTCAACATTAACAAATGATTAAACGTTAGAATAAACAAATGAAATAAGAACTTTCACAACCGTAAATTTATGTAATAAAATATGTAATTGCATATGATGAATATACTCCCTTATATTAATTGTTCCAATTTTATAATGTCAAGAGTTTCCAAAGTGCAATTAACTAGATTATTCACCATGATGTAAAATTGGGGCTGTTGAGGACTAAAGTAATATTGAGTGTGTTGATAACTGTTACCAGTGCAAGCAGGAAGGACAAGCTAGACAAGATTACCGGTGTTGGATGTGACTGAGTGTCATGGCGCTCAAGAGGAAGATCTTTTGTAGAAATGTGTGTGTGTGCTAAATGTGGCCCCATATGACAGACATGCCCCGGTCGAGCTGCGGGAGCGGCGCAATTACGCCCCCTGGCGATCGCTTTTGTCAACAGGTGTTGGGTAGCTTTAAAGATGTGAAGAAAGAAGGTCTGTTTGCTAGACGAGCGTCAGAACAGGAAAATTATCGCTCACTCAGCGTGCTTATTGTGCTTGCCTGTCAAAACAGGAGACGGCAAATCCGTCGGGGGTCCCTTGTACTTTATAAGGTCCCTTTTAAGGTCCAAAAGCCCTATATGTCTTATTTCCATAGAGGTAACCCAATCGCTAACGAGTTGGCAATAGTGATGTTCGCTGCTATCTTGCCCAAAATCGCTAAATAAATACCCAAGTCCTTGGTGCACTTACTCCAATTAGGGTCTTATACGACAATCTTGCTCCATTAATTTTCAGCATTTTGTATATCATCACTTTTCGGAGCGCAACAGATACAGAAGCTAGTGCACGGAGCAATGAACGAACATTGCAGATATACATGTGAATCATTGAGACTGAAAGATGATTGGTGAGAAATGGTGATGTCACCAAACTATAGGGTCCAAATCTGCTCATTTCGGCCGCATGCATAGAGGACATCCCAATGCTTGGGTGGGGATGAGGGGGTGTTAAAGTAAGAACTTCGCTTTTGAGGACCCACAGAATGGAGGCGTCCCCACAAGATGAGTGTTGAAGACGATATTCGAATAAAGGTCCTTGCAATACTACGCCCACCCCATTCAGTGCAAAGGACCAAATGACAGACTCTCCCACTCAGACCATGAATAATACCAGCATTTTGCCAAATTCAGCATTGAAAAGCAATAACGTACACATCAATTCACAGTAATACATGTTTCCAAAGGATATGACTGCACGTATAATCAAATAAAGCATTATAGTCATTCTCCATTTTCATCATTGAAGCGCAGACTCGAATAACGATAACAATTTGACAAAATGAGTTATTATTAAAGGAAAATGACATTTCTGATTTATGGAGTGCTATTTTGCAAGAAATAACGAAAAACGTAGATCATTTTGCTATGATTTCTTGTGCATTGATTGTTAATTTTTAGCATTTTCCTCCAAAAGCTAAAACATGCACAGTTGTATCGTTTTCGAGGCTGCAATTGTCAATTTAGACTTTCAGTGAAGTCATTATTATATTCAATGATAACACCATCAGTTTTGAGTAAATGTAATTATGTTTTCTAGAGTTCTATTCCTTTGCGAGATCGTTTTTATTCTAATTGCCACAGTTTTATTTATAAATTAAGGCCCAGACTTTTGGTTCACAATGTATAGTACACTGTTCCATGACCATGCATGCAACAGTGTGGGACCAAGGGATGGTCTCCATGGATATGTTATGTGTTGCAACACATTGAAAAGTAAAATAATATTGTTCAGCAAAATAGAAGCATGCTGCAGGTGTTGTATTTGTCTGTATATAGTTTATAAAATGGCTTAGAGAAGGTGTATATTTGGAGCGATGGCGTCTCACGAGTGGCAACTGGAGTTCCTATTTCCAGCACAGACTTTGATGTCTCGGGTGTCGTATGCTATACTACTATACACGTACCGTACTACAACACAGAGGTCCATGGCAGGCGATAATTGCGAATAAAAGCCGCCACAGAGTACTGTTACCAATCAGTAAGAAACTGGACTCCGCTACGCTCCTCTAATAACAGTTTACTGAAATGCCACTGGACACCTCCCAGAAACCAACACCTCCAATTGTTACATTACTGATTTCTCAACATATGCATTTCATGCACTTACTGTATATATAACATCAACTTCAGGAATTCAATATATTCCAGCAAGCATTCTCGTTTTTCCCAACAATCCATTCACTTCCTATATAATTGTGCACACCACTTCCAAATGTTCCTTGTTATAAGATATATGGATTTTGTATTGGCACAATTTCATGGCAAGTTGCTAAGAAGATCTGGTCTGAGAAGATGAGCAGCCAGTGTCCGTGTCCAAAGTGTCCGAATCGAAATCCAAATTGGATTGGGGAGAGAAATGATGACCAAGGGACAGGAGCACGTGTTAGTAGACAGATGAAGCGAATTGGTGATCGTCAAATGGGCCTTAGACGGTGTTCGAAACTAACTTTCCTTTAGTACCATGCTAATACGCCACGATCTGGAATCCAGACACACGAGTGCCATATTTGAATGGACAAAAATATACGTCCCATATAAGTATACAGTACATATTGGTATTGATTGACAGGCGATTTGCAGAGGCGACAGGGGGTTAAGCGGTGCACTGTCAATGCCCGATGCCATAATCGAAGATGGCACATGACAGCTCCCAGCATGCAACGCCACAAACAAAATCCTTCCATATAACACAAATGGAGCAAACAACATGCCTAAATTGTAATCCGTTTCTCACATGAAATTGCTACTTAATTATTATACACTTTCTCCAACCATATTAACCATTTATATAAAAAATGCATACAAATGAGAAAATTATTTTCACAATCCAGCACATTATTTTAGCAAAATTCCAGAAAAGTATATGAGGGCTATCCGGAAAGTATTAGCCGTTCGTTATTTTAAAATACAAAGCTGTTGTAATGTCTAATGTTAATAACAAAATGACGTCAAATACGTTTCTAAACAATTATCTAAATTCCATTCCCAATTAATGTGCATTATTAGTAAAATATTTAACATATCAAGCAATTGTAAACTTCTGTATAATGACCCGGGCAGTATTGTAAATCAATAAAATTTCATGGTGTTTATTAAGTTAAATTAAAATGTCAGATTCCAAAAATATTACCAATATTCCATGTGTTTGGATTGCTGATCAAATAGCATACACAATAAGCGAGTGCTATGTACTTTTAAATTTATTAGCTACATTTATGGTATTTTAGTAGAAATGAAATGAATTAGCATTTTCAGGACTTGATTTTTTTATGCAAAGGTCTTTTGGGCAAGCGCCACTAATTAGTTAACCATTAATTGAATGATCTGGACTTATTCGCCATGCAAAGGGGTTAATTTAGTAAACAATTGCATGCAACAAGAGTGAGTATATATTTGTTTGGTAGAAAGGGAATCTGTGAAGGAAATGCACAATGTGCGTGAGGTCCGTATACCCTATACATAAACCCTTTAGGAAGGGTGGAGTGGTTACTTTGGGTGTTTGAGACACGCTAAAAGCCCATTAAAGGTCACAGGAGAGGACCCAGTGATCGATGCCACACAAGACCAATCCTAAACGCAAACGCCAAAGGGCCTTATTACGTAGTTGTGTCATTGTGTATGGGCGCAAGACACCGAGTACAACGCCAGGAAATGACACAGCGTTTTTCCATTTTGTATACACAGCAGACGCGAATTATAGAAAGGGGCCCATGACGTTATTATGATTTTTGTTATTGTTGTTGTTGGCATGTGACGTTTCAATAAGTTCCTAAGTGCAAGACCTATAAGGTGTGCTTGGATTCCTCAAATTTCTCCAACTCAACAACTCTTCAAAAATTCGCAAGCCTGAGCAAACAAAACAAATAGGAAAAAATAGCTATTTTCATTTGTTGAGTGCAAACCTGCAAGTAAACATTTTTTGCTCAAACTTTCTCCCTCACCAACCTAATGTCAATAAATTGACCAAAGTTTTTACTACATATTAAATCGCAAACAACTTTCTCATCACTTTCTAATTTCATTATTGAGATCATTATTTGAATATGAATTCTTCTGTACATGGAATTTAATTGCATTTGTTTATAACCAAAAAATGTATTTGGGAACTGGGAACTTATACTATATCTTCATAATTAAAAAGTAATTCCTTGATTAATGATGTTCTCATAAATAATGATTTTCTAAGAAAAATTGAAGTGTACAGCCATGCATGCAATTCCCATGAATAACCATTAATAATAAATACACAATGAATGTGTATAAAAATTATGTTAGATCCAATTTTCTTTGTAACATAAAACCACATTGCTTATAACAAAATTCCACATGATGGATCAACAGCGTAATTACCTGGAAAAATAATTCTAAACAAGTGTGGGAAGTGGTTAAAATATCAAGTCACGTCTGTATTTCGTGTGTTGTGTCAAGTCACCCAGGTATCGACTAGAGCGCCCTCTGGACGTTGACAGCTGGAATTTGTGGGGGCCGTTCGTTTGGGTTTAAAGAGATTTGGAAAGTGAATAGCAGCTATAGACTGGAGTGGAGCGAAGAAAAGGAAAGAAAAGGAAGCTTGACCCAACAGACCCAAACAACCCCGAAAAGAAAAGAAACGGAGGAAAATTGACGACCATGAGTCGTGCTAAATAAAAAACTGACTTCTTACAGTGATGGATCTCGCTATACACAAGTAATTACGTCATTCAAGCACCTTTGTATTTACTTTTCACGCTTGTGTGAATGCCTCCAAAATGCCACTCACCATTTTCACACCATTCCACGTATGCAATGGTTCAATTAAGCCTTTGGGTCCTTCAATAACACGTAATCATATCAAAAGAAACGGAATAGGAAAACGTCCCCCCAACAGCCAACATTCACGCAGAGAGAACAATTTGCTTCTCCTTGGGGAACCAAAAGATTTTGCAAGTGCCCTTCCTAAGCAAAGGGCAATTTGGTCAAATCAATAGTGAGTGAACTATTCGCTAATCGCCCTTGACGTTTTATGAGTAATTGTGGCCATTTGCCCCGGAGAGAGTATTGTACGTCAAAGCCGTTCAATCCTAATTATATATATGCAGGGCACAATTCACTTGCATATGCCCTTTGCATTAAGCGCTTTCGCATCTGCGCCCTCCATATACAACTTCAAATACAAAATATACAGGCACTGAGAAAAATATGTTGGTCAATGCAGATGAAAATGTTAGTCAGTGCAGTATGTTGGTCATAATGACCAACTTATGTGGCTCAGCCAAATTATTGACTAACATTTTTACCAAGCAAAGCTGGTCAAAAGTA
>JAQFZQ010000605.1:0-29653 GCA_034696005.1 Glomeris marginata | reverse complement strand
ATACATCAGTGTAATGAGGCCTACCCAATCACGTTGCTGGAATCGAGTTTTTCCTTATAGCGGAACGCAGTTTAGTAACGGAGCAAGTGCGAGAATTTAACGATCGCTTTTAGATATGGCCGCCATTCCCAGCATGCCATTCGAAATTTTCGACAAACGCACCCTTTCCATATATATCTTCTCGTTCATCAACAATGGCATCCAGCATCTTCCATATACCGATCCATCTATGCTCCTTAAATTGATCAATATAATCGTCGATAGCACGGAAGTAATCGTTTGCTATTTTATAAACTGCGCAGCTATCTAACGTTCCAACAAAATGGCCGCCATTCAAATTCCATATTGATTCCGCAGAAAAGTGGTCTAATTAAACGATTTATACTGCATATTACAAGAATAACAATTGAAATAAAGAGGTTTATTACATCATAATAAGCGTGTTCCTCTCATTTTCCTCTATTGTTATTGCATTCAAAGGATTTTTAAGGTTAATCATCGCAGTGATGTAAAGACCGCACTGGCGGATAGGTGGCGCTTTCTTTGAAAAAGGAAAGAAAAACGTTTTGGGTGAATTATTTATTTATACAGTATTAGCTGCTGTGTATTTATCATAAATCGGTGCCGATTTCAATAAAAGGATCTTTCTTACAATTCCTGAATAAACTATTTAATTATTAAACAAGTTTGTCTTTTATTTACTTTTATTTCGATTTGAAGCGCCACCTACCCGCCAGAGCGGTCTTCACATCATTGGGATGCTCAATGACCTTTATTAAACATTTATATTCCAAATAAAAATAGTATATAGTTGGTGTAAATAACTATTATACTGTTTTATATTCTCAAATGCTAAATTTCAGCACAAATGTAACTGATATTACTCTAAAAACTAAGTTTTTCATATTTATTTTTATTATAGGAAACATTGTGCATTTACCCGGTATTTTGTGTAAGTGATTGATTACTGTATCTTGTTTGACAAACTTTTTTTCCAGTGAAATTAATCAGTGTTTGGGAGGGAAAAAGATGGTTTGCAAGATTGGTGCCATTCCTTTTATCCGGTAGTGTCCTTGTGAACATGGTAACTATGGGGAGTTGTTATGTTTTTCGGCAGCAGGGCTTTGTATTGATCTTGCCATATCCAAGTCCATCATTAATGATGGCCCCAGAGGAAAGTACAAAGACACTTTTCTTTCTCATGCTGCTCTTGCTAACAACCAGCCATTCAACAAGTTTCGAAACATAATGCTCATCGTATCCAAGTAAAACTTCAAATGATGCACATGTGTAACCAAGCGTAACTATGGTAACCGCATCTTCATCCCATCAAATCACTGCACACATTGTATATTAAAACACAGGGCGAGATATAATAGCCATATAATAGTTATTATTACAATTACACATTTAAAAAGGCGAGAAATAAAATAAATAAATAAATTATCACGCGACAATCTCACTTTTGCTTCACCCTGTAATTTTATACATATATGTACAACACAATTGAGTATATGTATCTATACTAAGATAGTTTCAGTGTTTCTTTTCAATGGAGTGAAAGACATTTGAAAGATTTACTTGTCAGTCGCAGGTTTTTGTTTGAGATTTTGGAAAATTTACGTGCCGCGTGAAGTTCAAAAATGGGAATAAATTGCCTATGTAACTTGAAATTAATTGCGGATGGTGAAAAATGTATCGAAATATATGGTTGTGATCGAAAAATACAGCAAGGGGTGTGTGTGGAGAAAAAAATCCCTGTAAAAAACTCCCTTCCATTGATTTTCCTGTAAGTATTGTCTTTTTTGGCCAAAATGTCGATATACTTGGAAAAGTACTTTCTTGGTGACAGCTTCTATTGGATTTTTGGAAGAAACTCGATATAAAATGAAGTCGGTGTGTTGAAGTAGAGGGAAATTTATAGGTTGCAAGCAAGAAAAAGCCCCATTTTGAGGACCTGATGATGCCGAACTCAACGCACCGTGTACACTGTATATAAGAGGTGAGATTGTAAAAGAAAAAGAACAGCTGAAAAGTGGAGATAAATACATGGTTAATGTGTTGGTTTTTGGTGCGTCATCAGGTTGCAATCACATGGATGGACAATGTAATGAAAAAAGCATCGATCACCTTCTTGCCATCTCTTATCCAAGAAAATCGAGGCTTGAAAGAGGCAACAGCCATGCACTGAACATCCAACTCCACTCCATAAGAGACGTTGTAACCCCTTGGCCAATCGGTGATGTTCACATCATCTGCAACAACAAAATTCATGTCAATAAACACAAACAAGTTGCACAATTAAATTTTGTATTTAATATCATTGTATAGATGTGGTATGTATATTTCAAGCTTACAATTAGTACACACTATAACAATATAAACTTTAAATACATTGTAACATATTATATAGTACTGTATACGTACTTTTATTATTTTATATTTTCAATAAAAAATACAGAAATATTGTAATTTTTCTAAAACAAAATGTATGATATGTGTGTAGGTATAGGCCTATATTACATATAGTATTAATGTACTAGTAAATAATATAATACAATACATTCATTTTCTGTGCATTTTTAGATATGTTGACCACCTGTTAAAGTTGATTTACCGTTTTTGTTTTTTAAACAGCGACTGGTCACAGGTTTCACTGTAATATAACTTTTACCCTTTTACTAAGATACACTTCTATTTTAATTTACATTTGCTACAATATTTATTGCACAGTAAGTGATAATTTCCAAAGTCATTCATTTCCTTTATTGGTTTACAAGGAATTTATTAGTGTCCCATAAAATGTAAACTGCCAATGGTAGGTTTAAAGAGCTGGTATTTTGCAGAATATATGCATTACTTGATGAATGGATCAATTTGGAGCTTCTGTTGACATTTGGGATTTTGTAACAGCTCTGTTTACTGGAATTGGCCCAAAAGTGATATATAGGACCAGTATGTGATTGGTTACTTGCTTTTAAATAAATTTGTTTTTTAAGTGGGAGGCCGGGATGAAAAGTTGTTAATATGATCATTGTGTTCGAGAGAGTTGACAACTTGAACGTGCGGAATGAATGACCCCTTTGAGACTTTTTCCTGTTTTTGGCTCAAATCCAACTCTGTAACATTTTGAATTGGCAAATGCAATGTCGTGTTGGCGACATTTGCAGTGAGAATTTGCCATCGAACGCTATCATTTGTCACCACCAATTTCCCTGGCCAACATCATTTTCAACTTGTCAAGTCGCAAAATGCGCCAAAATGGTGGAAAGAAGCCAAAAGAAGAAGAAGAAGAAAGTTAGAGGGGTTCATGGCCGGAAATCGAAGCTTGCAATCATGCATTGACATCGTTTTTTACTTGCCACATTCCATTAATTTCATCACTGAAGTACCTATACAAGATTGCATTTCGCCAAATTGCATTTGCACGGATTCCATTTTGCCCTTTTTCCACAATGTCTCGTTCGCCATTTTCTTATTCTTCAAGCCGCAAGTGCAGAATCACTTATTATTAATCGAACAATTGATCTCGCAAGATATTTCCGCAAAAATTCAGCTTTAAACTTCCTCTTTTAGACACATATTGCACCAAGATAAAATACTATACATACATGCAATTATGTATAAAACAGGATTTAGCAAAAAATTGTTACAAGTACATTTTCTGAACAAACTGTATATTTTCACACACAACATTGCGTTAAAATAGTTTCTTAAATTCTACAAAAACTTCGACAAAAGTTGTGTTATATGTACAATATTATAAGCAAAAGTTTTATGCACAATTTTCAGAATTATATAAAATATATTTCATCAATGGCATCACTGGGCAATAATTAAAAAAATTCAGAAACCAATATTTAAAGGTGAACTGACGAGGTTTTGTAACATACCCTGGAAAGTGTGTAATTCTATAGAATTGATGCCAATAAAACGATTGGCACAAACGAAACTTTTTTTAAAAATTTTTACAAAAAGTTACGGGTAGTTAAAGAGGGCGTCATGGAAGGGCGGTGTCACAGCAGTGGTGTCACAGTGTCCTGTTTCGACAAAATTTGAATTTTCAGCCAATGATGCCAAGCGCATCTGCATGCAGTTTCAGCCACATATATGAAACTAAATAATTCGTATCTGTGGCAATAATGCTTCAAATGGCCTCAAATTTTCAGACAATGTTCCTAAATTAACGGCAATCGAATGCCAGTTTTTTCAGGGTATGTTCCAAAACCTTGTAGTTCACCTTTAAGAAAGAACATAATATGTACAAAATAATTTGCAGAATATACGTAATAATGCATGACTGTTCCATTTACCCCTAATATATTATACATAAATTAATCTGCACAAAGCCACATAATCTTCCATTAACATCACCAATGCCCTACTCCAACCTGACATCCCCCTAAGCTCATAGAATCGACTTGCCAATGACAGTGCATCCAATGAGGTGCATCAGAGTAGAATGTTGCGGTCGGTGTTGCCTGGCAACATTGTACAAGACACCAGTGCAAAAACATTCATTGACTGCTCATCGAACTGAACTTCCTATCTAAGGGCACCTGGGTAACATCCTAATTAATAATCCTAAAAAAAACTACTTATATTTATATTTTTAAAGGGTTGTGGTGACCTGCAGCGCCATCTACACACATTCAGCTTCAACACTATTATTGCATTTGTATGCATTGGCAAGGGCCGGTGTCAAATCGTTAACTGTCCAATCGATCTTCACAACTCCTTTGGGGCCCTTTTGCAAGGCCAGGGCCCATTTCAGCAAGCTTATATTTTCGATACGGTGAAATAAAAATCGATTTCGTTGCTAGACATATATACAGCTAGCTCACCAATAATTTATAATTGTGCTTTTACTATACTTCCCTTTTAGTCTTAGGGCCATTTGCACAGTGACGTCATTGGGCCTCAATCAATGAGAGTGCATCCAGTGTTTACCAATGATGGCAATGACAGTAAGAAAGAAAGAAAAGTGGTGATATGGGGGTTCTTCCTTAGGGGCCATGTCATGTTTTCCATCACAGTTTTTTGTACCAAGCTCCTCCTACTTTAATTCCATTGGTCCGCATGCTCGCTTCCAATTCAAGGCACGATTTTACATTTGGCCAGCTTTGCCAGATTGTCACCACAGTAGTAATAAGAATAAAAAAAGTGACAGAAATCGATGAAATGCTATTTTTGAAACACATTTTACATTATGAACTGACATGCGAGGGTTTACCGGCCATGCGCTACCAAACTTCAAAAATGCATATTAATTCGTAGAATGCTTAGAAATTGACAAAACTTTGTACTTATGCTAAATACATGGTGCTCTTCAACTTTGTAATTTACACTAGGGTCCTAACTCTGACGGGTGCAAAGATAGAAATTCGATGACCTTGAAAAACTTCGTCAAGGTCAGCAAAATTTGGGTTTCCGGATTCTTCGTAAGATCCATAAAAACATATAAAAAACTTTAACTTTTTTTATTCAAGCCTGTCCAAAATAAAAAGGGGGATCGGACTTCAATGACTCACCCTGTATATGTACCGGCATTATACTGACATAATTATTACATCACCTCTAATCACCTATCATATCGATCTGACAAGTGAATGTAGGGGTACTTTAGGGCTTTAATACTCACAGTGAGTCACAAGTACATTGTGGTCCACTCATCACACATTAAAAAAACATGTTTAGCTGCATAATAACGTGTTGCATTTTTAAAGTTTCCTATACCTTATTCCATGGGCTTTTACGGTTTGAAAAGGCAGATCAAGTATGTCTGTAACACGCATCGCGAACCGAAAAGCATTTGTATTTCTATTATATGCAGCGAAGAAATAGCGAATATGGCCCTTGGCCAGAGTTTTTCTTTTTCAATCTCCTTTTCACTATTGTAGCGTATTCAAGAATGGCAAGTGGATATTGATATTGGAAGCTATTCCGACTCACCGATTTCTAATCTGGAAACGAATTTTCCACCGGAAAACTTTGCTTCCAACATAAATCAAACATTTCTATACGTTATCGATCTCAGGCTTGGAACATTAGGTAGGTAGGTGGCGCTTCGGTAAACTCTTCAAAATATAGAAAACGTTGATTTTTCGTACAATTTTATTGTTTACTGATATTCATTATCAAATAGAAATAAATACAGTGAACATTTTGTCTATGGTGGAAAATTTAAAAATTAAAGGTGAACTGACAAGGTTTTGCAACATACCCTCAAAAAAATAGCATATGATTGCCACTAATTTAGGAACATTGTCTGAAAATTTGAGGCCATTTGAAGCATTATTGCCACAGATATGAATTATTTAGTTTCATATATTGTGAGATACGTACACTGGAGCGCCATTGATAAGCTCTGCCATTGGCTGAAGCTGCAGAGCCGATTGTCCTCATTGGCTGAAAATTCAAATTTCGCCAAAACAGGACACAGTGGCACCAGCGCGGTGACACGGTCCTTCCATGACGCCCTCTTTAACCACTCGTCACTTTTTGTAACAATTTTTTAAAAAAGTTTTGTTTGCTCCAATCGTTTTATTGGCATCAATTCTATATAATTACACACTTTCCAGGGTATGTTACAAAACCTTGTCAGTTCACCTTTAAATTGAATAATTGACAGCATAATTTATTTTATAATTGTCTGTATCATGGGAAAACCTGTCTATTGTAGAAACCTGTCTAAGGTGTAAAGCTTAATTATTCTCACAATTTCCATCATCATTTTCATCATGAACATAACATGATAGTAAAAAGTTTGAGGAACAACATCAACTAAAGACCGCTAATGAATTTAATGCAAATTACTAGATAGTTTGGCCATGATTTGCATGTAGTACTTGAGCAAAGTAAAACGCTAGAATTCGTTTAGCATTCAAGTGCATTAATAATCGATGAGCAAGACGAAGGGAAAATGTCTCCCAAGAAAATCCGTCCAAGTGTAAAAAATCAAGCTGCAAAAGGGGCATCGGGGGAAGCTGTGTTGCCAAGGCAACGACTAATCATCTATACCAACCTCTCTTTCATATCTCAAACAATAACCCCCAACCCCACTATATACACAAACAGCATGGAAATATTTACATTTCTTCTCAACATTCCCGAAACACAACTGGTCATTAAACTTTTACAGCTGAATAAATAAGTAAGTAAGAAGCAGTGCGTAAAATATACGCCTTCAAAATTAAATTCAATTAACTTTTTAATCTGAACAGCCAAAATTATATATGGGCCATGATGCCGTTTAATTACGATGCAAATGAATTTAAATTGTAATCACATGTGCGCATATACCTAAATAAATATTGTTTAAATAATCAGAGCCAACTGTTTGCAATTGCAGTGATTAATTAAGCATGCAATGCATTGTGGGATTGCATAGCAAGTGAAAGGTAGCTTTAAATATTCATCAAGCTGTCAGCTGTTTTAGTTGCAACAATCAATAATAAATTGCGGTTAATTCGATATGAAAGTCAGTCACAGTTTCAACCGAGCAAAATTAATGCCAATTTACACTTTAATCTCTTTACTTTCCAACTTTATGGTAATTTTCTTTTTTCATTTCTACTTTAAACTTCTTTTTCAGTGCATCAATTCATTTATAAACCCGTGCGACCATATCGAACTTTGCCCCTTTAAATATAGGCCTATATATTGTGATTTTTACAGAATCGTTTTAATTAAAATGCAAATTGAAAATGATAACCTTGTTGGTCATAAAGGAAAATAAACGAATTAGGTTGAAGACTCGGTTATAAATTTAAATTTATGCAAATTACAAAATAGTAGCTAAATTAATTGATATTATTTGAACTCGATCAATAACATAGCAAATATAGGAATTTAAATAAACCAAATATGGTAAATTATTTTTTTAAATATTAGGCCTACATATTTAATCATCAGTGATGTGAATTAGACAAAATGCTAATTAAAAGTATATTAAAAAAGGGGGAATTCCTAAAAGATGCAATTTACACAAATTATCGATCCTAAATTTAATTACGGTTGGACATGATATACCCATAGGGAACATATAGAGAAGATATAATGAGAAGAACAGCTGTTCTGGCCAATGGCCATTGGGTAACAACAGCAGGTGGCATATAAACAATACAGCCTCCATTACATGCTGCTTTTGCTCTTTAAAATTCATTCATTCGCTGCTAATGATCGCCAATTCAGGGCCATTAATTGAAAATCAATCGCTGTGAAAACAAGCCACATCACCAACAACCAACCAACCTGCTGGTGAAAATCAATTTTTCAACAAAAAACCAGCCAAACTGGGAATTTTCTTCAATGAAGCATTCAGCCTGAAAAACCATTTCCAGAAATAAAAAAACTATTCACATATAAATACCTTCACTTTTCATTATCATTAAATACTTCAATCGTCACATGTATCCAGCTTTGGCATCTTTCAAGTGAAATTCTTTCACAAAACTCATTTTCCTTTCCTCCCAAAGATAAAAAAAAACAGAAATAGGCCTACTGACAAAAATTCCCAACATGTTTTCAGCAACAAAAAATGTTTCTGCAACTTTGTCAGCTGCACCCAACATAAAAACATCAAAGAGATTAGGATATATATTTAAAAAACAGATTTATTACCCTCATAAAGCAATGATTTATATATAGCATTTATGTTGAAATTCACACATTCATTCATATTTTTTTGTGGGGAAAAAATGCAGGAATGAAGGACTGCTCATTAAAGGTGAAATGACAGGGCAAATTTCTTGCAACCGATTTCTCTGAAAAATTTCCTATGCATGAACAACATGTATTTGCATATGACCAATTGTTTTCTAATTTTTCCAACGATTCGTTTTTTTTTAATAAAAATCCGCAAATTTACACTCAAACTGTTAAAATACTTTTAATAAATTTTTTAAAAAGAAAAGAAATGAACTCATAGTTTTAATTTTAATCATTCTTTCTACAGTCTGAATATAATGGGGTGTTACAAAACCCTGTTAGTTCACCTTTAAGAAAGACATACCTATTTAACATATTTTCTAAAAATGCACACAAAATTTCAATAAATACATAATAAAATATACAATATATGCATATTTGTATGGGAAGCCCCTAGCATTTTCCCACGGTTGTGACGTCACACGTCACGTGGTCAAAGCCCATTCAGCACCAACCCTCCCCTTCTGTGTGTAAGGGGAAACAATTAAATAAAAGCAGATCGTTCCAAGCCCAACATGCTCTCGCTATTGATGTTATGCAAATAACAAGGCCATAACTTACCAATAGCAGTGACCAGGTGCATCAACAAAGAGTTGATGGCGAGCATTTGAACAAAAGTCCGCGCCGTTTTCGCACCATTCAACGCCATAGTCTTTTTATATCGCAACACTCGGTAGACACAATGTGAAATGCCAAAATGGATATTACGTCAATTGAAGCAACTAATCACCGATGACTTCGACGAGATTCTCCTTCCGATAACTCGGTAAACATCCGAAGAAGGAAACACGCCAACATGTTGCAGACATCGAGCGAAATGCGGCTCGATCGACGTAAAGACAGCGCCGAAACTGCGGAAACTGCATCCTCTGTCAACATGAAACTCGCGCTTTCTCCGTACTGCGTGTTGTGGCGGTGCAGCGCCATCTGTCGACCAACCTAGTAGCGTCGCCTCATATTAACTCGTCGTCGATACTAGTAGCGCCACCTAGCGCCAATGTGTAAAACTATTTTACAGATTATTATTTAAAAACTTGTCACCAAATATCGCAGTAATGTGTATAATTACCGAGATAATTACTATTTTTGCGGATTTTTGCATGGAAAAATACATATTGTACTGTTTTGTTAACAATTAAATTAGAAAATTGACGCAAACGACAATTTTCTTATTCTATATTATTATGGAAAACTAAAATTCTATGGAAAACTGTTCGGACACTATTAATAATTGAAGCCGATCGATTTTTTAACGTTTTCAATTCACATAAACGTGCAAGTAGTTATTTTTAGTTAACAACTATTACAGTAGATGGCAGCACTGTGATAACCCTAGAAAAAATTATCAGTATTTCCGCTACTGCTACCGCTACTGCAACCGCTCTCGTTGAGCGGCGCGTGCGCAACCGATCACTCGCTGCGGAATTTGTCGCACTCATCACGCGATATGTTCTCCGATCCGTTTTCTGCTGTACAATAGATGTTTAGCCGGGATTGAAATATATAGTGACGGGTGTGTAATAAGCTAGAAATTTACGATGGGGAGCACCAACCCGTCTGCTGCTCGCCGTTATTCGTAAGTCGATCACCGTAAATCGATCGCTAATACACGCTCCAAAAAATCGCCCTCACCATTTTCAACTTCTTTTTCCAGCACATCTGGCGATTCCCTGTACCAAATACTAGACCTACAGAAAAGTGCCACACAAGACGATATTAAAAAGGCATATCGACGGGTAAAAACCGTTTCGTTTTTAATCGTTTTTTTTTTTCAATATATGGAGAGAGGCCATTGGACGGCAAACCGGCAAACGTTTATTTTTGCGATCGATTATTTTCCGTGCGTTTCATAATCACAATTGCTGTGTATTATTTTACCAAACCTTTCCACAAAACATTAGCTGGCACTCAAATGCCATCCGGACAAGAACCAAGGGAACGCAGTAGCCGGTGAGCAGGTGAACTATTATTATTTAATCTGTGAAATTTCAAGCCACTCCCCTCATACTCCATATCATGTGGCACATTGAAATGTTTACTTTTTGATTTAGTTCAAAGAAATCAACCGAGCCTACAAGATACTTTCAGATTTAACCAAAAGGAATATCTACGATAATTACGGTTCCCTGGGATTGTACGTTGCCGAGACGTTTGGAGAGGAGAATGTCAACACTTACTTTATCCTCACAAGTACATGGTGCAAGGTACACACATGTTGTTACATATACCTAACTATTGCAAAATCCCAAGTGCATTACTGTGTAAATGCACATGTTTGACAGCAATAACAATCCATTTGCAAGGTTACTGTATGAACATCTGTTTGAGAAACTGAAAATGATACAATTAATTGAAATGCTTAAAAAACATTTGCACGTTTTTACCATGTCACATGGCTTTGAATTTCAAAGTTGTAATCGATTTTAAAGTAGCATTTAAAATGTTAAAAAGTGAAAGGATGCGTACCGTAATAAGCATGTGATCATTCGAGATGAATCCAAGTCCATGTTGCCAACTTTTCCTCGTTGCTGTGTGTGACTAATTCAATCTAGGTTTAACATGACAGAATGATGTCATTGTTATATCCATACAACAGCCATAATGTTCAACTTAAAATCATCTATTTGCAAATTAACTGGAAAGTTGCCATTGAATGCGGTTTAATTTAAAATTAATGATGGCTTTCGATGAACTGAAACATGTTATCTTTCAGGGTAAAAAGATAAATACTATATTACAAAACTATTAATTACTGTAAATACCTATTTATTAGCTGTGGCTTTATTTTCACTGTATTTACACCCGCAGTTTTAAGCTAAATTGGAAATTTAAAAATTATAACGGTGTCTACCGAGAGCCAGTTAAAAATTTCCATGATATTTCCAAGATTTCAATGACTACTTCCAATTTCAATGATATTTCCAGGATTTCAATGACTACTTCCAATTTCAATTATATTTCCAGGTTTTCCATATTGGTAGACACCCTGTATAACTTTGTTAAAAATGAAATTACAATTAAAAAATCCAATATCAATCTTCCACAACAACCAATTATAACTTAACTGTATCTTTTTCCAATAACATTGATTACTTCTATCAAATAAGGAAAAGAGATTTAAGAGATGTATCAAATAACATTTGAATGAAAGTTCAATTGAACAAACTGTACTGTTATTAACCGATTTTTCTAATCCCAGGGTCTATTCATATTCTGCGGCATCATCACCGGTTGCTACTTCTGCTGCTGTTGCTGTTGTTGCTGCAACTTCTGCTGCGGCAAGTGCAAACCGAAACAACCCGAAGAGTCCGGCGACTACCACAACCTGCAGGTAAGTCACGCTCCCGATGACCATTCGCATTGCAGCTTTTGCCCGTAGTACACGTGTCGCGCAAGAGTCCGGCAAGCGGGCATCGGCTCGTACAAAATGCCTGTACTTACTTTGGCTGCATTACGACTATATATCATTTTGCTGGCATGCACTGACTTAGTTTGCTGGTGTTAGTGACAAATTGTTTTTGTGCCGATCCTTGCATGAATAGCATCCCGATGGAAACGAACATGAGGCCGCGGCTGCACGCAGGGTATGTTTCATTTCCTCCTTTAAAATCAGTTTGGCCAAATTGTAACCGTGTTCGTTCATTTGTAACCTATTTAAAAATAATACACGTTATAAGCAAAACAGTTTTGTCTGATGCCGATATCAAACTTGTGGTAACGTAACCTTTCGGTAGGATGAGTTGAGCGACGAGGAGAACTTCGCCGGCGACGAACCCATAACATCGCAACCGACTTCGTCCTCGAAGACCGTGTTCGCCATGCCTCCTCCGGATTCGCCGGCAGCATCTACTGCCATCCCGATGCCGGCACCTCAATCCTCCTACAACAACGCTTCGGAGACCACGTCCCTCAAATCTGCCGAGAAGACGACGTACACCCCGGGACTTGGCGAATCCGGCTCTCCGAGTCGCTTCTCGTCCAACCACAGCTAAAAAGTTGGACTCGCTTGTCGCTGACCACCGGCTTCTGATGGTCTTGCCAGGAGTGACGATGGTTGCGATTTTTGTATTTTAATTTCATTGTGATGTACCGCCTGTTTGAGGGATACGTAAAAAGTACGATCGAGGCCATTCCGTCGTGTATTTCGAAGTAATCGTCTATATGGTAAATTGTAAAGAGTTAGCCCATTGATTGCACAAAGCCCTTGCACTTGTGCTGTACATGCTGCTCTTGTATCGTTCCTACATTCAAAATATAATTACATAATTAGCGTGATTGATCTCGAAGCAAAGAAAAAAAAAGGAGTGCATGTTGTCCAGAAACCAATATTGTGCTGTAAATAAATGACGTTTCCTTCCGCTCATTTTATTGTATGCAAAGTGGCATTTGATTTTTAAGAAAGTTGTGGCCTTTCTTGAAGGTAACGTAAGTAACAAGCAGCTTTTTTTTCCATCTGCCACCAGCTAATTGATCCACAAAACATCTTGCGATATTATATATTCGGTCAGCGACGACAACCACTTATATTACAATACGATAAAATAAATACTCGTAAGAGGAAAAAAATTACCACCTGATGACAACGTGTCATCGGGAAACTCCCTCTCCACCCAAATATCAATACTAACCAACACTAATCAATTAACCGAGGGAATGTCATCAGCCAGTCCTCCACTTAGCGCGATTACTTTTTTACGCACTCTCGCATCTTGCACCACCAACCGTCAATATACTAACAAAACGGCGAAGCCGTTGGGTCTTTCGTCTGGAACATGTCCTTCAGCGACTTGTTCCTCTCCGTGTCCGAATCGCCCATGTCCTCCTCCGTACCACCCAAAGCAGTCTCCATGTCCTTCGGCCCATCTAAGCTTCCCGAAGCTTCTATTACTAATTTCGTCTCCTGGACTTCTACTACGGGAGGACTCGCCGCGATCGTAAGATCTGGAAGTGGCTTTCTGTTGTAACTTAAAGATGGAGTTTCAGTTCTGTCGCTGAACGCGAGCGGTGACTCGTAGTTGAGACCTTTCCGAAGCTCCAGGACACTCCTGGGCAACTCGCCCACTCCCCTCTCGAAGTTCTTCTTGGCACCGGGGACGATCTTTCCTATCCGTAGTGCCTTTTTCGCGACCAACTTGTGCTTCTGCGTCGTCTTCTCCGCCACGTTCTTCACCGGTTCCGGAACGGTTATTACCGGAGAAGAACCCAGGGAGATGAGGAGCGGTGGAAGAGGTGGAGGGATGGGAACCGGAAGTGGAACCAGGGTTATGAGGGAGGTAGGTGCCGTGTCCGCGCTGTTCCCGAAGCTTCCGTGCAGAGGTGGCGAAGAGATGGGTTCCGATGGTCTCTTCGTCATCTCGCAGTCGCTTTCCCCGGAGTCCTTGGTGGCACTCGACGATCTGGAAGATGTTCTGGATGCCGGCATCTTGACCGTACCCGTCTGTCTCATTCCCTTCGCTGCCGAATTGCCATTGCTTACGATGGCAGCCGGTCTGCTTCTGGCTCGTAAGCGCGGGTCGTTTTGAAATTTTGGGTCCTTGCAAAGACCCTGTAACGTGCTGTAGTTAGCGTGGGTGGCCGCTATTGCTTGAAGTTTGTACGCCATCGGATGGAAGGCCGTGATGCTTTTTGGAGTAGCAGTACTCTTTGGTTCCGAAGACTTGATGGTTTCCGGCGGTGCGACTACTTGTTGCGAGACGGGTGCCGTTGGAACTGGGACCGCAGGAACCCTTCCCAACCTTGGGTCCCTGCTTCCCCTAAGGGTACGAGGATCTTGCCTCTCCGGCTTCGCGGCACGAGGGTCCTTCGCTGGAAGAGCCGGCGCTGAGACAGTTTCCTGTTGTCCCTTGTTCCTTATTGCCTGTAGCATCTTGGCAATGTCAAAAGTTGCCGAGCTTCCTCCTCCCAAGTTCATCTTGGGAACTTGTTGGCTCGGTTTGTCCACCGGCTGAAACGTAACATTAACCTTTACTAATTTGGCCGTAATCAAACACAAGAACTGATGATAGCTAACCTCTTGCTGTAACTTTTTAAGAACTGCCGCCAATGGGACATCGTTGTCATCGTCTTCCTCGTCGCTCGAGTACCACGTGTCACCCGCTTTCTTCGCCTCTTCCTCCACTTCATCACCTTCCTCCTCCTCCTTCTTGTCTTCTTCCTTCTCACCTTCCTCCTTTTTCTTGTCCTCTTCCACCTGAATGCTGTTTGCTTCCCTTTGTTGCTGAAATAAGATCACAAATATACACTTTACACTGAATCAATCAATCAATCAAGTCGGTTAACAATTTAATTACCTGTTGTATCCTGAGGAACAACTCGCGCTGCTTCTTCGGAAGGTGCGTCGGTATGGCTATCTCCGGTTGCGGCCGCTGACATTCATCATCCGTTCCGCTGTTACTACTCGAATCCCACTTATCAGCTACCGCGTCCCTTTCCCCTTCGACCTCTTTGACATCTTTCTGCTCCTGATGGCATCTTTCATCGATCGTCAGCGAATTGTCTTCTTCTTCATCCGACCGTACACGTTCGTTGTCATAAACGTGATTAGGTTCATCATCATCATCATCCTCCTCCACATCATCATCGTCCTTCTGAACCCACATCGGTGACCCGTTCGTTGTCTCGACGCGAACAAACCCCCCTCGGTCGCAACGGTCACTCTCCCAACCATCTGCGTAAATTCAACATCTCGCTGAATTAGGTGACACGACTTCGCGGAAGTACACGATGAACCTACCATCATCCGATACATCCCGGTTGTTGATGGGTGTCGCGCAACGTGCCGCATCTGGGTCAACTGGATTATTTTGCGCCATACCCTGATGGTGATGCCTCGCGTTGCCATTACCACCCGGTCCGGAAGAAAGACCGGAGTCGTTGTCGGGGTTCCCGGCGTGGTTCTGCGGCGACATGTGATCGAAGCCGAACCGCGGCGACGGGAACGCGGTGGGCATCGGAAGTAAGGGCGGCCTTGCCGGAGAGCCTCCGCCACCGGGTCCTTGATCCCGGTAGAAGTTAGGCCTCATCTGCTGCTGATGTCCCGCAGGCATCACCGGGGGTTTGACTTGTATGTCGAACAGCGACGGTATGACCTTCTTCCTCGCATCGTGCACCACCATCTCTTTGATGTGAGCTGGAGGAGATCCTAGAAGACTTGGTCGGTGGCCTTTGCCGGATGGTTGACCGCCACCGGGTCCTCCGCCGTGAGCCGGGAATTCTTCATCCCGGATTGGAGAATCGAGACACTACAAAATATCAAAAAAGCCATTAAAAAATAAGTCAAGTTGGTTATTTGTACGGTACATTTAAAATAGCAAACTTGCATTGGCCAAGATCCTCTTGGTGTCTTCGTTTAGCGGGCTGTGGGAGAACTTGCAGCTGTCGCCGGCGTAACATTTGGCTCCGGTGTGAAAGAATTTACAGGGGAAATCTTGTGTATGGTTGTTAAGGATACAACTGGCATTGTAAATCATGACTCCTGGTAGATATTAGCCTGCAGAAAAGGATATCGTGCATATACAGGCAACCTTCCCCCTTCGCGCAGAAGCCGTTAAGGTAAAACTTGCAGAGGTCGGTCTTCTTCGGAGGAGCGCCATCGTGCAGAAACGAACAATCCGCTCCCTATTAAATAATCCATCAAGTTACCCATTAATTTCCATTTCCACGTGACCTGCAAAAGCAACCCGCAACTCACTTTGGCACATTTCCCATCCAGGAAGAACTTGCAGATCGGTCTCCGCCGCATCTCCTTCTTCTTCAAATTCTTTAATCTCCTCATCTCCTTGCCACTTCTTCTGTCACCAGCCCGTCTACCCTTTTCGTGTAGTACTTCCCTCGCATCTTTATTATTTCCATTCCAAAAAAATCCAGACATTAACATCTACAAGCTATTTCTCACCATTTCATCTGATATAGTACCAACCTTTTACGAGCCTTTCAACGTCACCGGAAGCCGGTCCATCATCTTGCTGTTCCTCACCGTTACTATTATACGGGCTGTCGTAAAGGTCTTGAGGTGACCTGCCCCTGGGAAACATCGGAGGACTGTCCCTTGTCTCAAACGGGTAGTTTCTTCGCATGTTGCCCATCGCGCGAGGACCCTGGACGTCCCATTCCTCTTCGGCTTTGGCCACGGAGTCGTGGTCAACGTACCTCGGCCTCTTCTTCTGCACGAATAAAATACGTCTCATGTCACCGATACTAAACGTACAAATGCAACAACTATTTTTGGTGTATTTCATACTTTGCCGGGAAGGGTTTCCGCAGAACCTTCCGCATTTGCCGGGTCATATTCTCTCTTTCGTTTCTTTCTTTTCTTCTTTTTCTTTTTGACAATGCATTGGTCATCTGGACCATTATCGGTACCATATCCTCCTGGAATATGAGTAATATTATGTTATCATGGCAACCATCTGATATTCATTTTTATAGTATTATAAGTAAACAACTGAAATTTTTAATGTTATTATAGAAATTTCTCAAGCTCAAAATTGCATTAAATATTCCAGTATGCATAAATTAATTAATCAAGAAACTTCAATAACATTAAATGAAACAGAAGGATGTACAGTGTATAATTAATTATGTTGTCAAACATCACTGCAGGATATTTTCAAGTTCATGTCTGAATGTGTCAATAAAACCCATTCATTAAAATATGCAGTTAGCTTCAAACTGTTTAAACAATTGAAACCGGCTATTGTAATTTATTAGCTTTTATCATGTTCCTGCAACTTGTTCTTTATTGCCGATCTTTGCATTATTAAGTTTTTATTGCTTATCGTATATCCATTCTGCAGACTAATGCCAAACTGAAACATTAGCCCACTATAATTATGAAGATGATATTCAAGGTCATAGACTGTATTACTTTCACATTTATTGATCTGCATAGGAATAATTTGGTATTTTTCCCATAAATTGGTTTCAATGGAACAGTAGTGTATGTTGTGTATATGGGCATTATTTTAATTGTCTTTCGGGAAATGTATTTGAATTATATAGTGCTTACTAAGGCCATCATCATCACCTCCTTCTTCAATAATCTCTCCTTCTTCAAGTTCACCCTCTTCCAGGTGTTGAACATCTCCATTATTTTTGCTGGCACTTTCGTCATTACTGCATTATTACAAATATTTGCCTAGTCAATATTCTCCATTTTTTCCCTTTCTTCTAATTTACACGAGACAGGCTTCTACATTATAACACAACTTCTTCTCAAACAATAAAAACTGTTTGCAAAGTGGGAAGGGAGGGAACAATGAGGGAAAGTACCCCGCGCCCCTATCGATCAAACGTCCCGCGACATGTCACGTGACCAGTGACGTCACAGACATTACGTCACTACCCGACAGCTTTCGGTCAACTGTTGCCAACCGGGTGTAAAGTAAACAGCAACTTCCAAATTCAATACCAATTACTTATCTTCTCATTCTGCACACATTATATATTGCAAATATATGCTTATAGTAGTTAGTTATTGCATCCACTTTATGTTATTGATAATAAACAGATGCTGTACACATATAAATATTTCTCACCAAAAAAATGTTAGTGATCATTCATTAATTCAAAGCATTTTAGCAAGAGTTTAGACAGGGACAGTAAGGTCGGACTAGTTCACTCTATTATTCTTTAGGGGGGAGGTGAAAGTGAAGCAAATTGTAGGGGGGTGATGCATTACTTTTGTCGCAAACATTTAATTAACCTTTCATGATTTTTTATGCAATTCTCTATAAATGACTAAATTCTATATTTGTTTTATAAGCCAGCCTTTCTTTGGTCGTATATACTGTATTTCAAAATGTGTTCAGTCATTTTCCTGGGTGAACATCATTAATGAATGACCCTCCCCCTTTCACCCTAAAGGAAATTCGTTGTGTAGGGAACAAGGCTTATTTGTGATCAGGTGAAGTTTTAATTTCGACAAGTAATACAGCACCTATTTACTGTAACGTAATTAATGGATGACCCCTTATGCAACCCCTCCCCCCCGTAACTCTTGTTTCAGTTAAGATCTATTTTCACCCCATTGGTCAAAAACAGATAGCGGATGTCAAAAACCCAGTTGTCACAATAAACAACACCATATTGAATCTCATTGGTTGAATGATGAACAATGACTCGACTCACACTAATGAGAACTATTTTTCTTAATTTTAAATTTATCCTAAAATTTCATCAATTTTTTTAAATTGCTATCTAAATCGAAAAACAGTAATTTGCGCTGAATACAGAACTAAACTTTCTTCATTCTGTCAACTAAATTCGGGGAAATGTCCGCCATAATGGAATACCGCGAATTTAGGCCAACGTCCATCCCGATGAACTTTATTGCAAGGTTCCCTGCCGACGTGCAATATTCTATTGCACGTGCCAAGCTGCGCTTATGAGTCACGTGATTTAAAGTTGCGCGCGCAACACGCCTCGTGCAAGAAAGTTGCGTATACGGGGTCTCCCGCTCTGAGAACACAATTTAAATATCCCCAAACGCCAAACAATCACAACCGGACATTCTAAAACGACTCTGTTGTAATATTTCGTCAAGAATCTCACATTTTTTGACCAATGATTTCCCTGTAAACATCCCAATTTCAAATTTTGAGTTCCATATTTTTTTTTTCGCGAAATATAGGTCACCGTTTTAAATTTATACCGTTCGATATTTATTTGTAAACACGTGACTGTCGCGCAATTAAATAGTTTCATGGAAAATGTAGTTACGCAGTGAAAGTTTCAGCTGTGCTAGCATTATTTTTTTGCGGCTTCAGCGAAGGTCATTACGGAATTATTGCCAGAATTCCCCGCTCAACGCTTCTGCAACTTTCTTGCACACGTCCGCAACTCGCGCAACTTTTTACGTCGCACTAATGTATTCCTTACTGGTCACGTGACCGAATATTGCACGCCGCCTCTTGCTTCGCAATAAAGTTTCATTTTCATGACCTACTTCAATCGTCATTTCAGACAATGAATTATTAGCCATCCGCTTAAAATCCTAATGGATTTAGCATTGTACAGATTGGCAGAGAAAGGTTTTGCTATATATTTCTCATTTTCAGTGGTTTTATATCAAAATTAATAGAATTGGGAGTGGCGGATTAAATTACGGAATGGAAAGTTACGCAATTCATCTTGTGAAATGCTAGTTTTGTAACAAGATTCCACCAAAATTACGTCACCGTCCATGAAAAACATCGCCAGGCTTGATCATGGTTATTATGGTTCATCCCCAAAAAATGTCATTCTACAAAAGGGTACAAAAATGGAACTCAAAATGGAGGACATCCGCCATATTGAAATTTTCTCTCCGATAATTTCTTCCCCGAAAATCCCGCTAAAAAACGAGCCATCCAGGCCAAAATAACGTCAAATCGTTAAAAATAACGTCGGATTTTGAAAAATACGGGTTCAAAACTTTAATTTAACACAAGGGGAACAAGATATATTGAAGATAGAGAAGGGAAATGGAATGGGGAATGAAAAAAAAAAAGTCATTTTCCGGGCGTTGGATTTGGCGAAATTTTACCTTGCTGCGCATTTACGCAGTTATTTAGAGATCGAAAGCCTCCGTTCGGGAAAAAGTTGTGTATAATATAAAAAGCCTGTGTCGAGTTTGCCCATGGACGGTACTCAACCTTTCTTTTTCTCCATGTTTCATTGTTTCATCTTTGTATCTCGCCCCGACCACTGGTGGTGGGGTTGAGAAGACGCTTTCAAGCGCCATCATTCACACTCATAAACCACCACTCAACAAACAATGATCAGGGAAAATGGATGGCGATTTAGCGCGGCAGGCGATTGCGTATACTATTTAGTCGGTTCAGGGAAGAATATCCCGCGCTGAACTGATGGAGATTTTCACTGATCAGCGTCGACTCGAGCGGAGAACAAGCGACATAATCATGGCGGAGTCGTCAAACTGAAAACTACAGTCGGTTGATGACGTAGCAAGCCACGATTGAGGAAGAACGGTGACGTCATCGAGGGCAAACAAAACGCGGAGCGCCGTAACTTTTTTATCGATGGTTACAAATTCAAAAATTCCTTCATTTCGCCCATTTCATCTGTTTATTTACTGCAAAGCTAATTTTAAAAATTAGTTTATTTGTCAATGACCATTAAATAGTTAAGTAATAGTTAAAGTTAAGTATGATAATATGATATCGACCGCACCGAATCGGGTTTTATTGAAATCGCGGCTGGATCAGAATACCGGTACAGTATCGAATGGCGTATAATCTGTATCGATTACTCATCGTATCGATCGCCCATGTGGGTGCGGCATGCAAGGAGCGGGCTTTTTAACGAAATTACGGGCAATTTTAGGTGAAAAAATTAGTTTTATTTTTAACTAGCTGGCATCCGATGCAATAACGAACAGTAAACCGATATATTTTTAAGAGTTTACGTTCACACAAAACAGGAAATATGGCTAATCTACAAATCAATAACAATTACAATTTGATAACGTTGCTTATTGTACTTCACATTTTGGCCATAATTTTGTTCCTAAATGGGTTTTTAACTGTCAAGTCGACGCTCAAAGGATTCTCGACTTTAGAAGAACAGCGAGAAAAGTAAGAAAGCATTAATTTACCTCGTGTGCTAGTTGGTTGCGGTGCAATTATAGTGCGCGCAATAATCGATGACGTCACCCGTAGGCAATGTGGAGATGCGCAATATAAAATTGCAGCTCTTATAATCTCGCGCAAGAAAGTTGCACACGAATAACTTTTCCTGCTTGTAATTGTGCCCTATAATCTATTTATGTTTATACACCGCATGCAGGGCACCTTATAATTACCACTCTTGTAATTACCCATACTACTACATTTCAGAATGTCATATTATATAGAATTTGGTGAGATATAAAAAGCATTTTATCTGGAAAACAGTGTCTATCCAAAATGGCCGCCAATATTTAAGCCTAATTTGCATGCTCAAGTTTTTAAAATGGCGATTTATTTCCCCCATTGAAAACAAACATCCTATATACACCAACCTTATATGTGTGTAGACAATATAATGTCTCATTTTGCCAGGTTAGTGTTTGGGGATGTCACGTACAACGCAACCATCAACAGAGTTGTACTGATGGTCATAGATGCGCTGCGAGTGGATTTTGTTCTTGGGGAAAATGGCCGGATGGAATATGTCCAAAACCTACTAGAAACCCACCAAGCCGTTGCCTTTCGTGCTAAAGTTGATGTCCCAACTGTAACTCTTCCGCGCATCAAAGTACCTAGTTTAGACATCATTACCTACTAGAAGCAAACACTTTCAAATAATAAAATAATCCTTATCTTCCATATAGGCTATGATGACCGGTAGCATACCTGGTTTCATCGATGTAGTCCTCAACTTGGGATCATCCCAGTTAGACGAAGACAACCTTCTTTCCCAAGCCCGTTCTTTCAATAAAAACATTGTGTTTTACGGTGATGACACTTGGCAAAGACTTTTCCCTCACCACTTCCTCCGTAGCGAAGGCACAACTTCGTTTTTCGTCAACGACTACACCGAGGTGGACAACAACGTGACAAATAATCTTTTGAAAGAGTTGGAACAGCCGGATTGGGATATAATGATCCTTCATTACTTGGGTCTTGATCACATCGGTCACACGGCGGGACCGGAAAGTGCCTTAATTGGCCCTAAACTGAAAGAAATGGACGATATCGTCAAGATCATTCACGATGCACTTGTCGCTGATGAGGTATCACTTACCGGAAATGAAAATTCAAATGCAATGTATCATGTTTGTCAACTTAGTAGTACGTATTAGTAATTTGGAAATTAATCCTTAAACCGCAACATTGGTTCTATAAGACACGACACGTGTTTCGGCCCATCACGAGCCATCATCAGGTGTCAGAACCATTGCAATACACTTGCAATTAATCATTGAGCAGGTATGGGAATAGAACCTGGGATTCCTTGACCGAAGTCAGGAACTCTACCAACATTGCCATGCCTGCTGTGCTCATTCTCTGGATAGAGAACTTGTCAATAATTGTCCCACATTGCTCACTGACTGTAAAAAGTCACCTGATTGTCAACTTACTTATGTAAATACATTTGTACCAGGCCAGAACAGGAGTTCCAAATCTTCTTGTCATATGTGGTGACCATGGGATGAGCGATGCAGGAGGTCACGGTGGTTCCTCGTCTTCCGAGACCACCGTGCCTGTCATCTTCAGCAGCTCGCTCGCACCAAGATTCACATGTAAATAGGAGAACACATGATAAATAAACACTCAAAGTTAATTTGTAATTAATGAGTCAACCCATTGTAGCTTACTTAGATAATGATAAAGATAAGGGTGAAGAACGGATGGATGAAATCTGGCAGGTTGACCTTTGTCCAACACTTTCAGTACTGTTGGGACTTCCCATTCCAAAGAACAATGTGGGCAAAGTGATTCCAAGTCTAACCGCACATCTACGGTGGCACGAAAGACTGACAATTTCAGGGATCAACTGCCATCAGGTTCTGGATGTTTCACACCATTTAGGGATTAACACGCTAGGTAGTACTTTATATATTACTTTTGATGTTGAGTTCAGTTGCTCATGCTGAGAAATGAATTTTTAGATTCAAGATTGAGGTTCGCGGAAGATTTTCACAATATGACATTCGGCAGGGAATTCCCTGGTAGAGCACGCCACCACATGGAATTTGAATATCAATATTATCGTGGTGACTTGTCACACGTGTCTTACGTCCAGAGGCTGTACAATAATGTCTTGAATGATGCGAAGGAGATCATATCATCCAAATTGGTCCACCATGATGTTTACGCTATGCTTATTTCAATTATAATCCAATGGCAGGTAAAGATACCACACAAAGCTAACATTTTGCAAGAACCAAACTCCTTGCAAGAACTAACACCATGTCCAACAGGTGTTCGTTCTTGCCGTATGCCTAGTGGTACCTACTCAACATACGACACGGCCAAACTACTTCAAACTTTCACCCATTTTGAACTCTCTCATCCTTTACCTATTTGCTTCTGCCACTGAAGACAATTTCCAGTTCCAATTTGACCTGAGGACAACTATCTTCTGCTTCTACCTCGTATCGAACATCGCAATCATCAAACAGACCCTGTATCGGAAGTCGGTTCTTAATTCCTCAACTCAGGTTTGTTCATTTGTTCGCGATAGAATCATATCACACTAAATGAACATCATGGTCCACTCTTTTGCAGGATCCCAACAAGTGGATCTTGAAGGGTTTAATATTGGGATTCACTTTGCACGCGTTCAGCCTGATGGCCAGTAGCTTCGTAGAAGAGGAACACCAAACGTGGTATTTTTTCTCGGCCACCGTACAGCTGGCGATCATCCTGCAAATCTGCCAAGGAGCCACTTCCAAGAGGTTGAGACTGGCCAGAGAAAAATTCACCTCCATGGGTTGTCTTGTTGTCAGCTTGGCACTGTTAAGATTACAAAGGGACTGGAACCACACCGGTGACAAATGGGCTCATCTGCCTGATATCACCGATTGGCTCGATGGGTATTACCGTGTCGTTGCTTCAATACACATTTTAGTATTCTAACCAACTTTTAACTGTTTATTCTCTCTGCAGTGACGATGGCAAACTGTGTCTAACAGCTCTGGTGATCATAAGCTTCATTGCAATTGTTGCCATGTCCTCCGTTCGTGAATCCTGGTTTGGAACTATTGTTATATCCATCAATGCCATTGTGTCGTGCTGCCATAAATCAGCAATTGGATCCATCAAGTTACCACTGGATATCAGAAGCCATAGGTACTTGTTATGATTGATATACAAAAGGGTTTGACAAGGAGATGCAAGAGCTGAATTGAAGATTGGTCTTACGTTGACCCTGAAGATGACTCACGCGTCGAAACATGTTGGTCCATTTCAAAAGACCTCGTATCTATGAGTTTTGGAATTTATTTGTCTTCATTGAATCCATTCATAATTACTCCAACACTATTCATTCACATGCATCTTTTTGTATTCCGCGTGCAGCAAGTTGGCGTACTTGGTCTTAATACGTGTTGGCAAGGTTCTTATTTTATAAATAAGGTGCTTATTTGCAATGGGTTTCCTTCCCATTTGTCTTTTGATTAGAGGAATCACAGAAGCAAGAATGGTTTACTGTGGGATTGCGGTTTACTTTGTATCCGCGTTGTTGAGGCGCGCCGATCGTTCGGTAGGCCGGGCCATCATCGTATCGTGGATCCAACTCTCGTGTCTTCTCGCGAGGGCGCAGAATGTACCTCTTCTGGCTTTGATGGTGATCCAGGAAAGATTGGTGCGAAAAGGGTGTAGTCAAACATTCCAAGCATCCAGTGTCATAATGGCATGTGTCTATTACATCATGGCCCAGTGCTCTTACTTTCAGCAAGTACGTATGTTATAGCAATGCGGCCATGTTGTGTAAATGTCTAAGAATTGGTTTATTTGTAGGGAAATTCACACAGTCTTGCACGAGTGGACTTGCACGGTGGTTATGTTGGATTAGACTCTTACGTTCCCACTTTGGTGGCCATCTTGCTTACGTGCAGTACTTACGCAGGACCCATATTCTGGATTCTTAGTCTGAGTACAGCAGTTGCAAACACAAGGTATGAACATGTTGAGTCTAGCTTCTTTGCTTTTCCAGGGAAGAAAAACACATTTTGTTTGTTTGTTTTTCAGGTTTAAAGATGATGCATTTAAAGTGTCCGTGGTGATGTTGATATGCAGAGCGATGCCGTGGTCACTTTACGCCCCTTGCGTCTTGTTTCAAAGGTTCCATCTGTTCGTCTGGACTGTGTTTTCACCAAAGTTGCTCTTTGAGGGCATGTTTTCTCTAGTATATTTATTTTTAACTTGTGTCCTCTTGGTGACATCATTCACTCTAAAATTTTAAATCATTAAATCCGCACGGAAACTTTTATATATTTTGCCGTAAAATATACCGGTTTCAATTGCACATCTTCTCTTCATATTGTGAATGAAACTTTTGATGTTTTAAAGCTCCATTGCTCAATCAGGGTGTCTACTCATACTGGAAATCCTTGAAATCATGGAAATATACTGGAATGTTTTTCTTAATCCTGGAATATGTATCATTTTTGACACTTTACATAATTTCGTTAATTGATTTCTGTGTTCCTCTTCTAATTTGCTTGAAACAAAATACCAATTAAGCATGAGATTTTTGAAATTCGATGGTTCATTCCACTTATCAGTTTTAAGGGATTAATATTGTTTGTTATGTATAACTATATTTCACTTTATGTATTTTGTGTCATGGAAAAGTTATAAATATCCTTGAAAATAATGGAAATATACTGGAATTTTGAAATTAAAGTTTAGTAGACACCCTGTCAATACTACTTATGCAAATTGTTACTGAATGTTATACGTATTTTTATGAAACATTGAAGATGTTACTTCAATCGAAGATCAACAATTATGTTGTGATTCATAATTAGTGATTTTTATGTTCAATGTCCCAATATTATTACAACTTTCATCACATGGTCATTGTAGATATCGTGAACTGAATTGTAAATAAATGTAAAAATATTAGTCTTATCAGTTGGTACTTTTTGTTTCGTCGCACGCGGCCACGAGTCGGGTTGAAAACGCCTTGATTTGGTCTACACCTCTTACCTCGTGGTCGAGTAATGGAAGCTTGACAACGTGGAAATCTTCATAAAGATCATCGATCTGAAAGCCACAATTAAAACAAATTTTGGATATTGTTTTACGGTGGGACTTTATTGCGGCGCTAACGTACCTGGTCAACGTATTTCTTTTGTATTTTACACCTCGCGTCGCACATCCTACACGACGTGTCACCAGGTTTAGGAATAAGAAGCTGATTCACTATGATATTGTGGGTATCGATATTGGATTTTGTGAGTTCCTGGACCAACCGCTCGGTCTCGTACAGCGAAAGGAACTCGGCAATGCACACGCACACGAACGTAGTCTGCTCCTAGAAATTAAAATGGCATCAAAATACAATAACATTTATTTATATTCCTTCACTGTTCAACATTTCAGTTGTATAAATATGTGTACTTACAGGGTCACGGAACTGTTCGTTCACTTGCCGTATCACGGCCAGTACATCTTCCAGTTTTGAACAAGCAATATCGGGATTGTATTCACTCATCCCAAAGATACTGCTCAACTAGATAATAATAAAAATGAGGATGAAGTTTTGTTTGGGCTTCTTAAGTGTAATTATTAAAATATAAGCAATTCTAACTTGTCCAATAACAGGTGCAATGTGAGATTTAACCCGCAGAAGTTTTCCAAGACCTTTTTCTACGACTGTTGGAAATGAAAGCAAGCGTAAAGTGTGTCCTGTCGGTGCCGTATCAAACACAACCACGGAAAAATTCATTCCTCGGACCAACCTAAAATTGTTTAAAGGTTGTATATACTATGTTAAAAACATTATTATTGAAACCAAATAACATGATGTACTTACTTCATTACTTCAGCGTAACTCATCGCTTCATCGATACCGGGAAATGCACCGAATAGTTCTTGCGATACGGATTTCCCTATTCGAATGGCATCTATATAAAACCATAAAACCAACAAACGTATGAGTTTGTATTACAATAAATAAGCATTTTCACAAAGTACCTTACAATTTTGAAAATATAATTGAAATACTTTATGTGAAAAAATGGAGAATGTAAAATCGTGTGCAGATTAATTAATGGTTATTCCTTTCGTTTAATATTTTCAATTTTGTATACGTATGTACCATGACATGACACATTTGTATGTAACAGTTTATAGTACGTATGAAATCCGCGTGGTGGCGCAAATCTTAATTTAATTACACACGTGTATAATGAAATTCCTGGTAATTTTAATTAAAGCAAATGAACCTGTTTCATCAAAGTATTCATCAGGAAGCTCCGTGAATCCCAAATTAGGGTCTATTTCCTAAAATAAATAGGCAAAACATCAGTGTGACATCCTAGTAATTAAAAAATTGCTAATATATTTAACGAACCATGGCGAATAAATTGTCGAAACCTTTGACTTTGGTGGGAACCGTGGAGAATTTCTGGTCGAAAGCATCGGAAATATTATGTGCTGGGTCAGTGGAAATCACCAGTACACTCTCACGTACTTTAGCCAACTGCACTGCCAAACTACAGCTGAAAATTAAAGACCAAAATTACACAGTGCGGAAAATAGGCCTACATGCTGATTTATACAAATAAAACAATTCGAAACAAGATGGAACGACTCATACCTGCAAGTTGTCTTCCCCACACCTCCTTTACCACCTACGAATATCCATTTCAAAGATTTTTGATCAACAACGTTTCGTAAATTCGCTTCTAACCGCTGTTCTTCGTCCATGTTCATCTGCGCACGAGATCCAAATTTCGAATCTACCGAATCATCGCAGCGACGCGCAATAAAGTTGCGGACATCCAACCCGCGTGCAACATATCGCATCCAAACATTCGCAATAGTTGCGCACGCAACGTATCGCATGCACGAAAGTTGCTCGTGCAATATTTTATTTGCGACCAATAACAATGATTAACGACGTAACGCCACGCCCAGCTAGCACGTTCTTCTCTACGATTGGGTACTGGTTAACGAATTACTTCGACGCGGGTTGTTCAAAAATCAATTTTACTCATTTCATCTCTAGAATTTCAGCACAAAGGATAAGGGGTCATCAACAAATTATGTCTATTTGATCATTCATAATATTTCCAGCTATTATGAATAAAATCACAGCATTTATTGAATGGAATTTCTGAGCACATACATCATATACGTATAACAGTTGAATACATATTTTATAATTAGAATCTATATTCAATTCACAACCTGGATATTTTGAAATCACATTTTCTTTGAAACATCCTGAAACAATAAACATCAGAGTTGTTTTTTTTTTTGTGTTTTCCTGAGAGAACATGTATATTTTTGTCATTGTTTTACACAAATTATGACTAGCTATAACAAGAGGCTATAATGAGACAAAGGGCAGGAATGGTCATGGAAGAATGTTAAAGTTCTTAGTGTTTTCACGATTAAGTTGAATTTTCCAGAATAAAAAAGATAAAACACTTAGATTGATGATTAAAACCTGAATGGTTGTTGATCTTGTACAATGCCTGGTGTGGTCTGAGTGCTCTGCGATCGAAGAAGTCTTCCTTCCCTCAGGTACTTGTTCTCAAGTGGCATCAAGAGCGTTGGTTCACTTGCAGCTGTTACCAATTTAGTAGTGCAAACAATGCAACACTTTTTTGGAATATCAACAGAAGACTGGCGAAGTTCGGTCTGCATCCAATGTAACTTCTCCTGTTTGGGGCTTTCGGTCCTTATAAAGATGCTGGGTTTATCCTGGCTAGGTCCAAGGGCCTTCAGCTCCTCCCCTGGACGCTCATCCTTCGAGCATTGTCTCCTGATGGACAACCTCGGAATGTTGAACACTCGTCTTATTATGCCCCAGACCTTGGTGAAGATCACCTTCCTGAATAGGATGTAAACCCAGGGATCGAAGGTCTGGTTGATGGAGGCTAGTCTTACGGCCAGAAGTTCTCGTCTGTGGTCGTTGCCATGGTCCACCACCTGATTGGTGAGAATCTGAATCTGCAAATATGCATATATATGTTATAAATTAGTCATTGTGCAACCCTTGCCCACTTACTAATCACATAAACCCTTATATGTATGCAGTGGAATCTCCCTTTCAAGGCACCCCAAGGGATCCATTATGTTGTCCCTTATAAGGGTATGATGCTCTTACAGGGGAATCCCTTTGTAACCAATGGTATAACAACACTCTGCTCTTATTATAATAAAACATCATATTAATGAAACACCATTGGTTAACAAATTAGGTAAAGGTGAACTGACAGGGTTTTGTAAGGTACCCTGATAATTGGTTTGTAAGTAGCTATTTGTGTCCCTTATACACT
>JAQFZQ010000604.1:0-29682 GCA_034696005.1 Glomeris marginata | reverse complement strand
ACTGGAAAGGACGGGGGTGCAAAGTGCAGTGCGTTTCCAAGACCGTGCAGACACACAGGTGCAAGCAATTGGCACTGCAATTTGCACCCCCGTCCTTTCCAGTTGACTCGCCTAATTAGGGGGAAGCTAGGAGAATTGGAGTGCCTTCTTTGGTGTAAAGAGCAGTAAGTATTTGGAGGACATATTCAGTCTTGGCTTTACTGCTGAACTCTGTTACTACAGAACCTCGTGACGTACAATACAGCAAGTTTGCGATTAGAAATTCACATTCTTAGCAAGCTAGATATCCATTGCAAGATTAGAGATGTGCTTATTTGATAATGCTCTCTCCACAATTAACGTTCAATTTGGAGTCAGAACATTATTAATAATGTTAACATGCATACTTTTGCCATCTCGAGCCTTTTGTGCTCTTTGGTCTTGTCGACTCTTTATGCTTTTAAGGTGCGAGTGAAATAACAATTGTTTTACTTGTTTTGGCACACTTGTTGCCCAACAACCATAGCGAATTAACACATCACCATTTGTGCTTCTTCTCGTGGATTCTAACAGCATGTCCATAACCAACCCAAAAGTTTAACCGAGAACTTAAAATACGCATACAGCAATATACATATAGTAGTATAATAGGAACTTTAATTGGTCGTATAGTACCCTACCAATGTAAACTATTTTCCGTTGTTGACAAAATTTCGCAGATATTACATTGCTTTACACGTTCTTCTACAGAAACTTTGCGAAACTTCCGCAGAAAAAGAAACGCTTCGTGATTTAATATCGTCTAAAAACTCGGAGTGAAATTGAATTTCAAACGGAGATGTTCAGTTTGCTCTCCTGGGGAACATATATTTAATGAAAATTGTAGAGCGGAACACCAGCGAAGAACTTTAGTTCCGTGACGCAGTGAAACTGGCGGAACGCTGAAGTTGTGGGCGTATATAAAAGCGAATGAAAACAAGACAAGTTTAGCGGAAACGTTGCAAAGCTGTTTCGTAGCTGCTGTTGTTCAAGTCCCTATATGCGTAGTTGTAAAAAAAATAGAAGAGGGTGAGAATCGACGTGGAAGAGAAGTTCTCTTGGGAATTGATCTGAGAATTGGACCCATCCCTGTGCCATAAAAGCACGAATTTAACAATGCCAGTGTGACCTACCAGAGCTGTTGTCTTGCCATGTGACTCTCATTGGGGTACTCTATGACACAACAAAAATGTCAACTGCAGCGCATGTGTGCCTCTTGTTCCCGTTTATTTGCAAAATAAACATTCAATCATAAACCCCAGATCGAATAAAAGTAGTATAATAGCTTGGTTTAACCAGAGTTGCATGATAACCACTCTGGTTATAGTGGTTCTGGCAAACACTGATAAGACCAATGTGCATATTTCAGAATCAGTTTAACGTATTTGGTTTTAGTGGAAATGGCTACTGCAGTGGGTGATTATAGTATATGTTATTGTCTGCATGGGCAATATCCAATTATTGCTTGCATGTATTCATCAGCCACTCTATAGGGCTTTTGCAGCACACGTCATAGATGACGTCACTGTAGTAAACGTGTCCGCCATATTGGATAGCAAGGAAAAAACGGTTACGTTTTTTCGAATACCTAAAGTCAGTTAATGTTTTGATCCACAAACGAAGGAACTATCCATCATTAGTTTCGGATTTAGATCGTTTCCAACGGTTTTCAATGAGCGCGAACGTGTACCTGCTATCCAAAATGGCGTAGCCACGCCCTAACACGCTGCAAAAGCTCTATATATTATGTTGTGACTTATTTTCATAAGCATATGTATATTGTAGACCAGCAGAGGGACATCACCATCGTATACTACTGACATCATTTGTTACTACTGCACAACCGCAAAACATTGTTTTGGTGTTTTGTAATGTGATACTTGGATACCTGTATCCAAGTATTTTCATTTAGTAATATCTGTAGAAAATATAGCGATGCATCATTTCCACAATACAAACGGAGTTCTATATGGTGGACATATTTCAATAGTTGTGTAAATTATTAATGTGCAGAATTAATGTATAGAAAATTCATGCACAATAAAGCTCTATTGCATGGCCAGTATATTTCGTTAATTGTAGCTTTCCATGGTTCCTGGAATTTATAATAAACTTGTAGAGTATTTCATAACTTACTGAAACAGTCAAAATAATTTATGCTAACCGCTCAGATGGCTTTAGAATTTACAGGGCAGAGAGTAACAATGTCATTTTTGCCTTTCAAGTCCAATGTAGAATGTAGGGCTACTAACTAGTTTGAGATGGAAATTGACCAGCTGAGCATCAATCATATCATATACAAGTAGATAGCATAAACAACTTTGGCATGCATGTGAAATATACTCTTATAAATTTATACACATGAAATTTTGAAGAACACTCAATGGACTGTTTGATTGGAGAATGTGACAAATCATAGTAAAATTCAATTACAATAGCATCCTAGCGACCAAAATTTCTGATTGAGTATCTCTCTGAGCGACATGAAGTACACTGCTCAGAAATATCGGTGATACAATTAAACACACAACACTTATACTGCTAACATGAAATAAAATTGATCATTCCATTAATAAATTAGTCAGTAAAGGATGTAGGAAGACGAACTTTGATGTTCGCAAATAATGCGTAAAGTTCCGAACTGCATCATTGCAACATCGACATTTTTTTTCCAAAAGTGTTTCAGTGGTGGGCCCGCCCACATGGTCCACCTATTCCTAACTTTTCGTATACATAATGTGCATTGCGTGATTAGCTTCATATGGAAAAAATACGAATGGAAGCGCAATGTGTAATTTATTAAGTGAAATGTGCGTTTGCATGCATTATGCTAATTGGTGCTAAGTATAATGATGATATTTTCACATTTAATTGTCTTTGCTAATTGCAATGGATTATGTCCATTTATCACAAGCTTCTGTTGTCTCGTGGCAGAATACCAAAATAATTAAATACCCTTCCTTAACAAACCTGACTGGATTATATGTTATATGCCAAAATAGATGACTTTTTATCGATATTGCACTATTCGTCGTCCATTGCAATAAAATATTGCAGCAAGTTGGAAGAACATAAAAATTACAAGCCTAAGAGATACGTACACATGTGGGATGACATTTAGGAACCAAAGAAATGGTCGGCTGAGAGCTATTGGATACATTGATGATTGCATATGTGACCGACCTTAAGTGACGTTGTCATGGTTATCGCGTTGCCATCTCGGAAAGTCAACAAATTGTAGGTCTAGTTCCATTCCGTGTTTTAGTATATCTATGTTCAATTAAAAGGTTAGAAGCAAGGGACAGATTTATACCGAATTTCTTAACCCGAAAATTCATTAAATTAATTTAAGAAAATATGCTTTGAAGTACGTAAGTGTACAATTGTAGGCCAAATCTCACCCAATATATTTTTATACCAGAATTCGGGTTCGTGCTTGTAGTTATGCAAATGAAGCTTGGAGGAATGAAAACACACATGTCAGGTATTGAGCAGGTTGGGGGCCATCTGACGGTGTGCCCTTTGGTGACCTTCGACAATGTTATCAAGGTCATTGCAATGCCAACGGTGGTGTTATGGATGCTAGGGGGCCGATGTCAATTACAGAAATGACAACTGCCGTTTATTGAACACAATGCATCAAACAGAGTGCAAATCGGACGACCAATGCAAGAGCTAACATGGTTGTGCAGCCTGGCTGAGCCTGGCAAAAGCTTTTCAGCTATAGTATTTTTCAGGGTAAGAGCATACCATATACCTCTCACCCTCCTTCTCCAAGGGGCGTATCGCCACCCACACAACCTCCCTCACATCGTACTTTGGGCCAAGCAAGGGGAAAAGGAAACCAGTGTGTGACCAGTCTAATTGCAGCTATTCCCCCTCGTGTCTTACTATTGGTCAGATGTGAGGAGGTTGTGTATGTTCCGATACACCCTTTGGATGAGAATGGGGAAGGGCATATGTTATATGCTCTTACCCTGAAAAATACTATAGTTGGCCTCTTCAACACAAACAGTATGCAAATGCTGTACAGGGAAGCACGCACTTACACTCCTGCAAATTCGTCTGCAGACATTTGCATACTGTTCGTGCTGAGGCCAACTAGCTGGAAAGCTTTTGCCAGGGGCTGCACAACCACGTTATTCCTGATAGTTCTTGCATTGGTTCCCGATTTGCACTGTTTGATGCATTGCATGTTCAATAAACGGCAGTTGTCATTTCTGTAATTGACATTGGCCCCCATAGCGTCCATAACACCACTGTTAACATTGCAATGACTTCGATAACATTGTTCAAGGTCACCAATGAGTGCACCGTCAGATGGCCCCCAACCTGCTCAATACCTGTCATGTGTTTTCATTCCTCCAAGCTTCATTTATATAACCACAAACACGATCCGGACTCTGACTCATCTGCTGTAAAAATAAGTGATATTTTCTCTTGCAGTGCAATTTGTATATGGTTATTTTTCTGGAGAGAACAGTATACGAATGACCACAGCCTAGCTTCATTTTTTTCCCCTAGTAGTGTATTTACAATTTCAGATTTGAGTTTCGTGAATTTTTTGTGCATGTATATACCATGCATCAGCTGGCTAAAGTTTGTTTTCTTCTGCATCCAACGAATTTTTTTTGTTAATACAACACGGAAGGATATTGATTGGTAGCGGGGTAATGTACTCATTGTGTTCGTGCTGTAGTATTGCAAGGTTGTTATTTTTCTTTTTCTGAAGTATTGTCGTTTCCAGTCGTTCTTCTCTCTCCACTGGCCACAATTACAGGAATCCCAAATATAGCCGTCTCCCACCATATTATAGTTTTCTCATCCGTTGTTACAAAATTAGCTCACCGATTTTTTTCTTCCTTTTTGATGTGCTGGACGTTCGCTGGTATATATACGTAGGTATATATTTTCGTTTATTGTACGTCTTGTCATACAAGGATCAGTGTCGATAGTAATTTCTCTCTGATATGATGATTAACGTTGTATAGCTTCGGCGGCATTTGATTCAGTGGCGCATGTGCGACTCTGACGTAGGTGAGGTTCGATCAGTACATTGCACAATAAAAAGAAAGGAAAACTAGTGCTTGGGTGATGTATGGCTTTTCATAAGTTGTCGTCTAGCATTTTTTAAACCGTTTCTTAAACTTGGGACCATGTTGAATCTATGTGGTGATACCAAATCCATCTCCATTGCCGTGATGCAACCAAGCGAGTGACATTGCCTCATACTAAATTGCTAATATGAGAGCATCGTTGAAACTGTATTTTTATAAAAGAGTTTAGCCTGCTGTTTAACACAGATAACCTGACAGACTTTGCTTAAATTGCTGTTTTATTGTGAAGTTTTGGAATGCATTGATAACATACATAAGTTTAAGACTTGTCCGACCGTCTGATCTTTTGCTGAGGTGTATGATCTCAAAGAATATTGAGACCTCATACCAGTTTATTTTTCCAATAGTCATTGCAGACAGTATATATACTGTTGCTATAGCAACAGGATTGGAGCTTAATTTAATGAAGACCAATGTTACTCAGATCTTAGCTCTACATGTCAGCTGTCCAAAGCTTATAGAGACTTAATTGTCCTGTCTGCAAGGACTGAAGGTATGGTCTGTGTATCTCCTCTGTCCATGAACTTAATTTGCCGGAAAGGAAGGGATATAGTAAAGGGGGATGTTGAACTTGACACCCCATCCACATATACAGCTCGTATTCTTATTTTCATTCATGGCTTTCATGGCTGGCCGCATAATAGTACTTTAGTTTCATACATTTATTTTCAGCGAAAGCCATATCTATAGCTAGTGTTGCACATGTATTGAGAATTTATGAACATGGCCCCCTAAGAATGTAAATAAGTGATTTTTCATAAGTTCAGGCCAAACTATTCTATTGAAATGAATTAATTGCGGGAACATAAATAAACGTTTATAAATTCATTTATGCATGCATGCCACAACATAGAGTAACCTGATGAAACCAAACCTAAACTAATCTAATTACCTATGTTTGACCACGCCCCCTTTTGTCTATGCCAATAGAAATTGGAGAAAACCGGTTTTTGGTGACGTAATCAAGGATGCAATACTGCAAAATGTACTGTCCTTCCAAAGAAAGATTGAGTCACTGATTCATATGTAAGATTACCCATTCAGATGTATTACAAGTCTATAGTTGACATAGTCATTCATGTTATATGTTAATGGAACAATCTGGAAAAAGTAAACCAATGCTCAGAAACGCATGAAAATTTTAGATAAATCTAACTTCGTAAATGCTTGCAAGATGAAGTAAGAAAAATGCTGCATGGCTTATAAACTAACCTTATCAAATGGATTGAACGAGAAATGCAGCATATAGGGCTACATATTTCGACCCAGGTTTAGATCAGGCATCATTTTGAAGCCATTCAAAAGGGCCCTTTCTGAGTGATTAATGACAGTTTCGGTTATTTTGGCTGCAGTTATACAATAGACGTCACAATTCGGGCCGGCAAAGGTCAACCTTTTGGATTCTCATGCATGCAGTAACTCAGTTAATATTTTGTTAAACATTCCGAAAGAGCTCCTATAGATACTTCATTTTTCCTCTGAACATTTTTAATGGCATGGGACCTTACAAAGCCGTGCCAGTTCACCTTTCAGCTTTAGTGTTTAAATATTACATGCACTGAAATACAGGTTACACGTATGTTGGCCCATAGCATTGACTTTTAGTGTGAACCTTTTACATAATAAATGGCGTTAGAGAAGTCGTCGAGAAAACGACTTCACAGTGGAGAAAAGCTGCTTAAGCGGTTGGGTGAACTGGAGAAGATGCCGGAAAATCTTTGCACTTTTTCATTCGTGTCATTGTACTGCAAAAAGTTTCAATACATTATATACAGTATATATCGCCTATAGCTTCCAGCCTTCTGGGTTTTTTTCGTTTTATTGTTTCCCGCTATCTGAACTTGCGAAGCTCAGTTCGGCAATATGCTCATTATATAGGTGCACTTAGAAAAGCGACATTTATCCTATCAAGCACCCTTCTTTTATGCATCTCAAACAGTTAGTTCTATGTGCGCATGTTTCTTTCTCAGAAATAAATGCACGATCGATATGCTGATGGCATTTTTAACAGTTCTGGTTCACAGTAGAAAGCAGATAATTGAAGCGAACTGGCAAAGTATGGTGTTCAATAAACTGTGTGCATTATCCACTCGAGTTTCACAAATTTGTAATAAATGCAATAAATGTTTCTCGCTATCAATACCAGATGTCGCACTGAACAGCGTGTCAGTATACAGTGGGAAATATATTCGCAGAATATTATTCCACCTCACAGGTCTAGCTATATAAAAATCTAAGAATCTAAAATAATTATAGCATTCAATATATAGAAAAATAGGCAATATGCAAATCAGAGAAATTAATTAATAAATCAGTCATATAGGTACAAAGTGCATAGTGTAGGCGTGAAGCACCAAATGTGCAGAAAATTATGGCAGGCAGCAAGCAAATATAATATTGAAAGGCAAACTGCATGCATTCAAAATGTGTTTATATTAATAACATTATTTCGACGTACGAAGGAGTCTTCCTGTATTTTCCGCCCACACCCATTGGATAATGCATGTAGCAATGTTAATACCAAGGACTTTGTTATACACTATAAAGCGAACAGACCTGTGATTTATGCTTCTAATTTAAGGCGTTTGGCGCAAATTTTCCTCCATTTTCGATCGAGACGCGGTTAAAGACCCTATATACAGTGGAGTTGAGAGTTAAGATTGTCTGGGTCTCGAGCGGCCGCAAATTTAGAGCGGGATCATTTGTGAATTATGGGCCGTTTGGGCTCCCTAAAATACTGAAAGAGTTGTGATTCCCTAGTTGGCTGTCACCAGAAGTAGGCCTACATATTGGTACATGCTGTCCAGTGTAGCCAATATACTACGCGAGAACTGAAATATCGTAATACAGAAGAAACTTGTATATATATATAGAATGGTACATAATTCCTATTATAAATCAATTTAATAATGTACGTATACCAATGCGTATCTTGACTTGGCCTTGCAAAATTGAAGCATTAATTAATTAACGTTCGTTTTTTAATTTGGTAATCATACATTGCAATGAGATAAACATTTTCAACTTTATAAATCTAAACTATATTGCATGTTTTTTGCTCCAATTAAATGGTTGGTTGTTATTGTTTAGCTTTTGTTGAAGATAACACACTACATTAAACTTGCTCTCGTACTACATGTATAGTTCAGACTGGTAATATTAAACGCATGCAATATAGTAAATATCCAGGTTTTTCTGTCCATTAGCTCTTGTTTCAACGACAGTAAATTGTTGTTGGGTCTGCAATGCGTTTGCTCTGTTATTCTGCAACTTAATCTAAAGTTTTTTATTGCTGTAATTGCATTTTATAGTATAATATACCGTTAACATTAAAGCTGCGCATCGCATGATATCAGTTTATAAAAGAATGTTGATGCAGTATCACGATTTTCAGGTCCTAAATTTCATTGGCAAAGCAAATCGTGCTTTTTTGTAACTGACATGCGGGTCATGGAGCTCAAGAACTTAACGGTGAATTCTTGACCGTAAAATTACGTTTTCGGCCCCACATGTTATATATTTTTCGAGCCAGAACAATTGGGTTCTATTCGGTCAAGTGAGCTTTGTTGAAGTGAGGTCACCATTTTGTTGAATTGCAACGGTTCCCTCTGTCTGCTCACTTTTAAAAATGTTTTTGAAGGGTCCGCTTCAATACCTCTTACATAGCTATAGCACATTCGTATAATATGAAATGTACAGTCGGCAAACACTTTCCAATAACTGCAACAAATTGCACTTAACTGGTACGTGTTATTTACGAACTGTGCATAATAGATTATTTCGAATCGCAGAGTATCATTTTTTATTAAACTAAAATATTGATTTTATATAAAGTATTTAGCCATGTGACATACTGCATTTGAGCTGTTCGTGTCCAGCATATTACTATAGCGTGACCATTAACTGCAGTCTCTCTTCGTCTTATTTATCAGAAATTGCATTGTCGTCGGCCTGAACAAGTAAGGCAAGAAATATGTGGTAAATAAAACGTCGGTTATAGTAGGTGAAATATTACATTAGATAGCGATTGCAGCAGTTGCTTTACAAATATTTCTTGCAAACCTGATAACAATAGAAAGAGTGTTGACAGAAACAACAACCTAAACCACAAAATATGGGATAGAAACCTTGCGTGATTTAGATTCTCACATTGCTTCCTGGGCATGTCGCATTCATGGTTCGCTGCATTTCAGAATGATAACTTATCGCATTGGATCAATTCTTTTTGGAGACAATACCTATATAACTATAAAAGAATAAGAATTCATCAAACAATATGCCATCATCGAAACTACGAGTTTACTTTGCTGCACGACATTCAGAGCTAGCACAATAAATATTTACTGTAGGCCTGTATAGTAAGGTACAAACAATGTCATTTCACCAAGCAACTCACTAAATAATGCAAAATACGTTTTTGTCATTCTAATATGCTACTGAATATGAAGCTTTTCAGGAGAATTGAAACTTCACAGCCAGAGGATATTTCCTTACATGCCATCCGCAGTAAATACTATCAACTTTGGCTGCTAAAGTTTAGAAAACACTGCTTGCTTATACCTACTATAAATTGTAAACCAATTTGTTTCGTTTTCCAATTCTTTTTTGTATAATTGATTTAATAAGATGTTGCTATATGCAAACATTTTGTATTAATAATTAAATAAGCGAAGTGGAAACGAATAACAAATGAATGCTAAGATGATCGCAGAATCATGATTTATTTAGATATTGCACATATTTAATTGAATTTACATGCTTGCATAAAATGAAGGGAAACAAGTTCAGTTCAAAATTGAGGAAATATGATCTTTTTAGGATCTTACTAGCAAACAAGATCATTTGTCATTGCATTTACAGTGGGAATAATCTGGACCAAAGTTGATGGGATTTGATCTGAAGGTTTTGCACATTTTGATCTCGTTTATTGATGCTGTGTTGTAACATGGAAGCAAGTGTAATTGGATCTATAGCTCACAATTGAGCAAATTTATTTGTAGATTGTATAGATACAGTTGCCTAGTGCTGTTCTAACTATTTATCGATTACAACCAAACAATATTAGTTCCAAAGGTACAGCATCAGAGCATGAATTGCAAGGTGATATCTTTGTTTTCAATACAAACTACATTTGATCTAAAACACAAGAAGCGATCAGTTGTGCTATTAATGGCAATTTCCTGCACAATTGACCTAGCTGCAACCAAATAAATAATTGCGGGCACGTAAGAGACGAGTTAACTATCGATTCAGGGCTTCCTGAAGGAGAAATGTCCGATTGGGCAACGTGATCAGTAAGAATTTCTCCCTGGGATTACAGTACATGCTCTTGGAAAAAAATGAAGCACATTTTTCAAAAATTGAGCTGCACATCCCAAAAGCCTATAGCCGTCGTCCATTTTCCTGGACAGGGATTACCGACAACCGATACCATGATTGAAAAACCTCGCAATGTATTTATTTTGGTTGTGTTTACCTCGACTGCTGTTCCATCTTATTTATGTATAGGATTCAAAATCCCTTATGACGGGAATGGGCTCTGGATAGTATTCGAAAAAAACCAAACAAACAAAAAATAAACAGCACTTTCTAACAAGAAAGGTCATGGTGACAAGCAGAATAAATAACGCACAGGAAATTCTAGACAATCAAATGCAATGGAAGTTGAGGCTAAAAAAATGTCCAATGATATATTCGGATAGTATCAGACATAAATTGCTCTGTTGTAGACACAACTGAAATCCGTGTATGACTGCTATCTATAATTCCAAACTCCCGCAGGATTCCAATGCTCTTCCAGATTCCTTGTTTGTCCACACTGTAAATTCAAAGATCTTTCCTGTACCCGCGAGTTTAACCATAAAGCAGTAGCTTATTTGGGGACTTTGAAGCGTCCTTTCCTTTCACCCACATAGTGCTTAAATGTTACATTGCCCACATAAATGCATTTATGTGGAGAGCTCCACTCTGCATGCACTTAACTCCAAATTATGCTTGTCTGACTTGGGGACCTAGAGAAGTGTCTCTTATGGCAATATGTATTTAACGAGTGACCTATTATACGTATATTCGGTATATTTCCATTGAACCACAATATACAGCGTCTTAATATTTGAGTTCCATGTGTATGCCATATCATGTATGATGGGGATGGGTCATACGTTTTCATGAGATGCCTGACTTTTATGAGGATATTTATATAAATGAATTTCTCATATTCAGTGCCCGATTTTGTCTGCTGAGAAGACGTTGGATAAAATGTGATTTATCATGTCAAGGGCGTCTTTGTGAATATTCCATCCAAGTGGTTTTCTGAAATTCAATGGCTGTTGGCGGCTCAGTCCACATGAGATTCTTTAAATGCTTATAAGTATATACGACTAATGCTTACGCAGTTGGACATAATCATATATAAGAATGTGGATGAAAGCTAGTTTTGGAATTAAAACCGCGGAAATATTTGTATGCTGTTCATCTCATGCAGCCATGACTATCGGGGACATATAGCTCCTTCAACGAATATATTTTTTTGTCATACCTAGTGGGAAGTTTGCTGTTTTCGAGTTGGATATATCTTTAAAACTTGAACATTTTCAGATTTGAAAGTCTGAAATAAATTAATTATGTCCTGCAGCACAAAAATGCTGAATCGCTGCAGGACATATAAATGTATGTTTGCCTCAATTCAGATTAATTCGATTAAAAACTTGTAACTGTGTAGATTAAAGTTTCAAATAACACAACACAAACATGGGTAATTATGCTGATGAATATCAATCTAAACGGAGTGAAAATATATTATTTGCTGAACTCTTCTTGGCAAATTTGCTGATTCGTTAATACGTATAAGAAAAACATGTTGTTATGTTATCTATATTAGCGATGTTCATATTACGTTATTTGTATATCCGTGCCATTTAATTACTCAAGACATTTTGCGTCAATATTGAATTACCAGAATCTGATGCCATTATTTTTTCTCTAAATGAAGGGAAAGCTTGAAGTGGAGATAGTTAGGTATATATCAATTGAGGGGCATCCAAAAGTCAACAAATGTTGAAGTTCAAATAGACTTGTATATTATAACATAAAATATAATTAAAGTTTAATATTTTGAAATTTTAAGTGAAAGTTACTCCTATCTTTTGGTCCCCTTTCAAAACCTTACAAGAAATGAGTTATTATTGTCCCAGATATCGATTTTGGTGGCCTTTCACCAAGTGGCAACTCTACATGTTATGGACCAATGAGTCCAATGATGCAAATGGGCCCAAAGAAACTAATGGGCCCAATCTCTAGAGATTTGTAGTAACAGAGTTGTTATCTCTGGTAAGGGGGTCATTCGTAATAACGTTCAGCAAAATAGGTGAGAATGTGGGATTACCAAACTTGGATGAAATAAGATTTTATAAGGGAGGGTTGAGGTACAACATGGTATTTGGACATCCATTTTCTGCGATTAAAATTAAACATTACGCCTGGAAAATACTTAAGTAAATGGTCTTTATCAAATACTCGTGTTAAAATCTTTGTTGTACATGTAAATGGCTCCAATGATCAGTAGTATTGCATTGATGCAGCTTCAAAATCTCTTCTTTCCCATTCAGTTTTCTTAAATTTTAATTGGTGTTGAATTTGTAAGAAAATTTTGATTGTTTGATTTAGCAGAAGTTTTGAAATGCGTATAGCATGCACAAATAATAACATAGGGATATATTGCTGAGTTTATTTGTATTACGGATCTGAACATGTTTAGATCAATGCTGCATATTCCATATTTGTTAAAGCATATAACCAATGATCATATAGCTTTGCAAAATTTGTATGGTAGCCGGAGGGGGTATAGATATAGCCACATGCATTCTTGAAATGTTTCATCAGTCAATTCTCAGCCTTCGTTCTATTCTTTCTTCTCTGTCGCTATGCAGGGGAATTGAGTAGAAACTTTCCAATATATATACTCCTTTGAAATGCTCAATGCACGTTTTTTATTTAACTGATCCTGCGTGTCAAGTATGTCACAAGACCACTCTGTCAAGTCGTGCCTCTTAAGAAGGAGGGCTTTCGGGAAACGCCACCAATCTTGATTTCAGTTTCCTTCAAGGTTCATACCATTTGTACCTATTCTGAATAGTTCTAGGCCTATATATACTTATGTGATCAAAAACTGCATGTTATATTAGAACCTGTTAATGGGCAATACTTAATTATACATTTCTTAGGAAAATGATAACCAGCTAGTTCAATAAATTTCGAAAAAAGTATAAATGTACGACATTCATGCGACATGTAAAGCCTATCGTTTATAGTATACTGTAGCATGATTACTTTAAATTTCCTTACAGAAGCCCGGGCTTCTATTCAAAATTAGTAGAATATAATGGCACTTTCACAAGTGGAGTTTGAGCCGGTTCCCATTATACAAGCATATTGGGAACCGGTTTTTAATCATTGTCCGGCCAAAATGCCGCGGCTTTAATTCGAAACCGGTTTCAATTAGAGACCGGCTTCTGTTAGAAAATTTACGGTAATCTGTCATGGCTTTGATAAGTGTAACATCTTGTTGACTGTTGTTCATGGTTCATGGTTAATGCTTGAATAATCACGCTATCTCTTATCGAGTTGCAACCTCTTAATCCAGAACAATCGAGTAAATGCATGCTACGTTAAATGCACGAAATGGATCTTTATGGATAACCTTATGGCATCAACCATAACCCTGGACATTCCAACCGCTAATTGAAATTTTCAATATTGCCTGGACCTTCGCAAGTGCCCTCTAAACATCTCACAAAAGACGCAGATATAACTTATTTCAATTAAAATAACAGCACCACCTTTACTTCAATATAAACAGGAACGTTTGACAAATTTATCAGTACGTTTTTTGTCAACAAACTATACTGTGCATAATAAATTAGGAAAAATGCATAAATATTTTGCATCTATACGCTTTCTCCCTCCGGCAACACAAAGCTGCGTGGTCTAATCCCTCTACTTAGCACTTCTTCAGTGGTTTTGTTAAGTCCTCGTTTCCAAGCAACTGAGACCATGACTGCATTTTCTATCGTAAATTCCCAGGTGATTGAAAGAGCAGTTGCATGGACTGCCCTAACAGAAATTTTCTTCTTTTGCAGTGCTGCACCAGTGCTGCAACAGGTCTGCACGTGAAACAATGGCACACCTGCGGCATGTCTGCTGCAAACCTGCAATTTGCCAGCTGCATACTTTAAAGAATGTGGCAATTATAGTATAGAGTCTGTAGGAAGCCTGTAGTTTTGTGGACTTCAAGTATGCAGCAGGCATATTGCAGACTTGCAGCAGCCATGTCTCATGTATGCCATTGTTTCACATGCAGACCTGAAGCAGTTAACACAAATTTCTGTAAGGGTGAGCACCATGCTTTAAGCCAACTTGCAGGAAACGTTGATCATTCCAGATGTAGGGGGCAGCATGTTATATGTACATGTACTGTCATAGTCTAAACTCATGCCATGTTGATGCAGATGCTCTTAATCTTCATACCGTTGCAATCGAGAAACTGACTGTGCAGCATAATCACAGTTTATGGCCAGGATTTTGCCACCCACAGACAAAATTTAGCCAGGCCGTGAACACGGTTTTGATATGAATTGGCTGTCCCAAGAAAGAAGACAGTACAAAATTCAGAAAACTAAATGATTTTCAATTGTCAATTCTGAACCTTGTATATTCTTTGTTAGGACAACCAGTGCATTTCTATTTTGTGCTAGCATATGATACAGTAACGATATTGTTAAAAGTGTCTGCAAGTACGTATACCCCTTATACAGAAACTTTGGCAGTTATAATAATTGCATAGTTGCAATGTTCACAAGCTGTGGAATGCTAGCCTGTAAAGATGAACTTGAGGACGCAATATGTTCCAATACTAGTCCCTATATTTGAATAGACCTTAGCTAGGTCCGGCGAACAGGGGGCCCCACAATATCCCCATTTCGACCATGATTTGGAAACAAGCCGATGACGATATTCATGCTTTACTCTCTAGCTTTAGCTGTGTGGCTGGTAGCTCCAAAATGTTTCCTCATCCATATTGTACATGAGCAAGTTGTGGAGTAAAAAAAGCCAAACAAACAATTAACGTAACTGTATATTATAAATGATAGGATAACAACTTATGAACGAGATTGCATGACAGATACTCTTTTCAACTTCAGGACCTGGCTTGAATAATGCTTGTGCTTAAACGGACGTCATCTTTAGGATATCATTTTCTAAAATTACAGTGACGTGCAAAAGTGTCCCAATGGTCAGGAGTTTCAACATCAAAATGTTATACTTAATTTCCTAATCAAGAGCATATAGACTTACAATTATTTTCAAATAGATTTCAGAGTATCATGCACTTCCTTCCTGCAAATCTGCATCAAATAAATTATTGTCAATAATATAGCTTTCTTTCTAAACTTCATTGCACGCATGTATGGATTTCCAACTCATATTTTAAGCGAAAACTTTTTTAAACAAATTATCATTTTTACTAATTCGACGAAATCTTACGGTATATTTATGTTCAGATAGACAGTCAATTAAGAATATATTCACATTTCATCAACACTGGAAAATAATTTTGGCACCATACATATGCTAGTGCCGAAAGCATATGCCATGACGTTGAAGACGTAATGCTTTGGGCGTCTGGAGGGGATTGCTTGCGATCAGCCAACCTACCATGCTTGTCAACCCGTTCGTTCCATGTTGCCTGATGGGCTTAAATTGTAATTAAAACGCACGTGTTGAAGCGGAAGACGCGCCTTCTGGAAAGAGCTTATTTTGCATGTTGCATTGACGCCATTGCACCCAACTTCGGGTAGCTACATCTGTTCTTTCCTTATTTCCAAATCTGATGAAATCCTCATATATCTGTTGAGCTGCAGACTTGCAGCATGTATTCCATCCAACCTTTTTTTATCGAATGGATATTTGCAATAAATAATGATCCATCTTGTTTTTGAAAGGGAATCTGCTCGTTTTCTCCTTCACCAAGCAAATAAGAAATCGCAGATGTCGCTCTTTAACGTTGCTTTATGTAAGTATTGAAAATGCCAGCCATCCTATTGGCATGGTGAAATATAATCCAGCTGTCTGAGTCCGTGGAAACGACAACAAAACTTAATCTTGTTCTGCTTGGCGATTGGTGTTCTGCAGACGCAAACTACTATATGGCCAATATTACAGAGCACTGTGGTGGCTTTGTACTAGCTATTATATGGTAGTCGATGACAGACCCTAGCTCGCATGACGCTTGAGTAATTTGTTGTCGTTTTTCTGCAGGCTAGCAATAATTCGTAACTTGAACAATATGTTTTTGTTCTGTGCTGCCTGATGTATGTAACATCAAAGAATGTTTCCGCGGTGAGAGTGAATGAAGAGAGAAGCGTGAATAAACACCCCATCGATCGCCTATATTTGGTATCTTTTCAAATATTTTATTACTACAGAACGCAAAGAGAGGCAGACTGTTCTTTCTCACGGTTAATGGATTCCATTACATTCACTAATTTCGAAAACAACTACAAATTCGTTATACCGTGTGGTACAAAAATCTGTGGACATTGTTAATAACTTACACAGGAAGTGCCGGACAACAGAAATGATGTCATTTGGCTCGATAACATTGCAGGGGGCTTCCCACTGATGACATCAAAAGTAGCATTCAGGCATGCTATCAAGGTCAATCGAAACTTAACTCCGCCATCTTTAAAGGTAGGGGATGGTGTGAAATTAAAGAAATGTTGTTGAAGCTACTCTGAACCTATATTTGCGAAAACAATTTGAAATCAATGTACAAACAGAGCAGTGAAAGGAAGTGTTTGTAGCGCTGCCCCTTGAGAAGTTACCTGCATTACCCAGCTATAAAGGACATGCAGTGAAGGATATCTCAATTAAGGGAACAGTTTTCAAGGGGCAGCTACAAAACACTTTCTTTCGCAGCTGCTCAGCTTATTCACAGATTTCAAAACTGTTCTCGCAAAAATGTTCAAGTAGCTTTAGCAAAATTTAAAAAATAAATTCACTCCATCCCCTATCTTTAAAAATGCTAGCGTGAAATTTCCCTTGACCTTGATAGAGTGCCTGAAGGTCACATATGGGACGTCACTCCATCGTTTCACATATTGTGGCATCATTTATAAGAGTCCCTTATTTATTTCTTTGATGAATATTATTTATTATTTTTAACAAATATTAATAATACGGTACTAGTTTGCTAGTGATATTCCGGATCATTGCCAAGTGCGTTACCTATAGTATACATATACGAGATATGATTCACTGTCTTTTCATTTTGGCCGCCTTATGAATAAATTCATAAGGCTATATGAGCTTTTTGGTCGTGAAGATCAGCTGTAAAATTGAAGAGCGTGATGATAACGAGTGCAGCATTTGTGTGGGTATTGGGCAGAATAATGAGATTAGTTCTATCGTGCGGTAGTTTATTTTTTAAGGGTCCTTTTTTCTTGGGTTGGCTCAGATACTATAAACCAATGTGTTGTGTCATTATTTCACGGCATCTTAAGACGACGTTCTGTGCAATGTCATTTTCGCAGATAAAAAGTTTTTATTTTTAAATTAATCGCTGCAATTTTGTTTGACGTGTATATGTAGATGCTGCGTGTCTTGTTCAACACGAAAAAATACTTACTCAGTGCTCAAGCGAGCGGTATTTTCATCACGGAAGCACCCATATTTAACTAGACTCGTTAATTAATTTGTTATAAATAATAGCCAAAAAAATATTAATTAAACTGTGAGTGGCAGCAGATTAAGTCACGCACCATTCCCATTTTGGCACATATACATGTACATATGTATATGAAAAATCAGCGCAACCCTAACTGTATTATTTCTTTCACATATACATTTGTGAAGCTGAAAATGCTGAAATCACAATATATAAAATACGTACAATTTCCTGCAGGCATGCATTAGATAAGCTGTATTTGTAGTCTTGCTTTTATTAGAATGAATGAAAATTAAACCCAGTAATGTTCTTTGATCGCATCACATAGTAGCCTATATCATTTCCATTATTAATCCTGCAATATTGATCATGCTTGACATTCCTCTATTAAATATTTTACAAACTGCTTTGTCTATTTTGATATCTAGTTGTATAATAGACATATCGCACAGCTATTTACAAATCAATTATCGATCCATGAACTCGTATCTAGGAAACTTGCTTTAAAACTTTCTGGGTTAACATATATGTATATGTGTGGCTCTTGCAGAACGATACCAAGCAGAAAATGAAACAACTTTCATTTATTGTATCGCAGAAAAGTGTACTTGCCATTATTAGATTTGAGTGGAAGGACTAAATTATTGCTTATGCAGATTGACATATGCAGGATAAAGTTATATATAATTCAACAATGTTTCATAGAGACTGGTACCAACCTGACCGTACGTTGACATTTCTGCTGAGGGTCACACCGACAATGTTTGATGCCATGCAACGGTACACGGTGGCATGGATGTCTTGGCGATATTTTTCAGCTGGAAAAGCCAAAATTTCCAGAGTACCATTGTCATAAACGTGCCTGAGCCCAGCAACGTTGATTACTGTTGTCCCATCTGCGTGCGTCCATTGAATACGAGGTCGAGGTTCACCTTCAGCTGAACACCTCAATGTTGTTCCAGTATTGTTGGAGAAATCAATTCGATTAGGAGGCTCTGCCACGAAGTGAGGGCCATGCATTTCTCCAGATGACAGTGTCAAAAGCATCACCAAAACCGCCAGTACACCTTCAGATAAAAACATCAAGTTATATATGGGGTGAAAGTTTGAAATACAATCGCGCCCCACTTGTCGGTGTTGATATTACACTCTGAATAGTTGGCAAGCTTATACATCAATATATATACGCAACTCTTATAGGGGGAAGAAATAAAAGACAGGGCGAAAATTTCGCCTACAGCAACATTATACAGACAGGTTATGTCACTGTCGACCATATCGATTTTAAACAACGTCACCAGTAAATGGGATATAGAAATCGATACAAGGTGGTCTCGTGGGTATAAATCTAACAAACAACTCTTCCGCACCTTATGTCAGTGAGACACTTAATTTGACCCGCACGTGATCTGATTCATTATGTCAGCTACAGGGCTACGTTTGTACCTGAGAGACTTTTAAGGCGACGAGTTAGTAAATTGTCCCGGTAAATTCCCCTACTTCCTACAATTAACTTTTGAACTTAGGAAGAAGTTTTAATTCGTGCGACTGACTGCCTGAGCTGGGCACATATTGCACCTATAAATGCTTGTATTCCAGATGAGACAAAAGTTGTCCTAATTGAATGGTTTGAATGTATATGAAACTTGTTTTTTGTTTTTATTTGTTTGTTTTTCTACTTTTTGCATTAATTCATGCATGAGTGGCTGTGGAACCTGTTGTCTATATGCACAATGGTTCAAAAGTATACAGGTTGTAACACAAATGTTGACACTGTCGTATACCTTTTTAAGTTGACATTTCACCGGAATTGGGTCACATACAAAGTTATTCAAAACAACTCTGCCATCTTTAAAGGTAGATCTATGGATACCGTAAGTTAAAAAAACAAACAAACAAATGTTACCAAATAAAGCTGTAGGCTGCTGTGAATGGTTTTGCGAAGACATATTTGGAATAACAGACCGGCAGTGAAAGGAGCTGTTTTGTAGCTGCCCATTGAAGGTGTTCCCTTAAATGTGAAATGTTCCACTGCATCTCCTTCATAATTGGGTAATGCAGGTAACTTTGCAAGGGGCAACTACAAAACGCTTCACTGCCGATCTGTTCGCTTATTGATTTCAAGTGGTTTCTTTTTCGGGAAAAGGTTCAGAGTATAGCTTTGGCAACATGCTTAAAATTCACACCATCACCCTTCCTTTGAAAGATAGCGGAGCTGTTTTGGATGGCATTATCAGGGTGCCTCAAGGTCACATACGTATTCAGTGGACGACCCCTGCTAACTTACAAGAGCCACCCACATGCCATACACCCTGTGCATATATGTGCCAAAGTTTTGAAGTTTACTTTCATGATCATGTACATATGCATGTATGTGCCATTTCATTTTAGGATTGCCAATACAAAATTTGATACTTCAAAGCGAGAAAGCTAGGAAATGTTTTGACAAAATTACCACTACTGTATCTAAACGGGGAATTCATGATTGGCCCAGGTTTAATATGAATGATGCATTTGGGTAGCTATGGTTTCCATTCTGGTTTCTATGTTGTAACTTTGACTTCTGCATGGGAGGAAAATCATTCTAATGTAGCCTTTGGTTGCATTCTTAAAACGGCCCAGAGCGAGCTCTCGTTGCAAATGGCTTCGATTGAGTGCAGAATACATTGTGGAATGCGTTCTTAAACTCTTCGGGCGAGCTCTTTTAAATACAGACAGTGCTTCACTTTCCCTATTTTGTATTTGACAGTGTGCTCCAGTTTTTGAAAAATATGAAATACAGGAAATTTCGCATAATACAAATTTTGGGAAAAGTGGAGTATTGATAACAAAAATATTAGAGCAGTTTTAATGACGAACTATATTGTACGTTATTTTTTCCTGCGAATTTATTTTTTATTGGCATTGGAACCCCAATTGTGTGTCTCATAATTTTTGAAAGTATGACATGAAAAACAGTTTAGTTCTCATTATTTTTGCTACATGCATTCCTTATTTGCCTTTGGAGTTAATAATAATTGAAGCAAAATATTACAGGATATTGCGCATTGTTGCCTGCGCACCTGTAACTGTGCACCCCTTCAAAACATGAAATTGGCACCGTCCTAGATCAATCTATCTTTGGAAGGACAGTAGCATTCAAGGTTGTTAGAAGGCAAGGTTAGCTCATGCAACTTTTCCTGTGACGTCACAGCGATATACCAGTGCCCCAGGACATTGTAATTTTACAATAATCTGAGCTTTATTTTGAACTTTGACCAATTGCATGGGAAGTGTTGCATGAGCTAACCTCCCCTCTCAATAACCTTGAGTAACAAGCACTATTCTGAAAACTATTTTTCAATTGGACTTCATTTGCTCAATGACTCATTAAAATTTGCATAATTTTTCGTTTATGTAATGGGAGGTTGCATCATGTTCGAAGTCAGTTGCATTGGACTTTCGGCATGAGGAACAGTGGATTGTGTCAAAAGACACATTTTTGAAGAACTGCTTCAATTGTTAGCATGTTGCTGCAGTTGTGAGGACTGGAGAACTTGGTGGCAAATGTGAATGAAAAAGTATTACATTTTGTGGCCTATACATTGGCCGCCGTCAATGGGAATATAACGTGACCCGTCATTCCTTGAGGGTGTATCGATGCACCGTCATGTGAGAAGAGTACATTGCTGTCCGGAAATTGAATTTCTTGAGGTAAACTTGTCCTAGGATTGTATTTCGGGCGTTGTCAAAAGCAACGCTTATAAAACGGGTTATCTGTTCACTCATGGGCACTTCTGCACTCTTGCGATTTCCCCCGCAACGTGACCTTCTTGATAACCCTTGAGAATTCCACACAAAAAAACAGCATATAGCGCCATTCTTGTGAAACCTGCTTTCCAGTGCTGGTGTATATTATAGTTATTATATATTATTTTGATAGCTATAGAACCAGTAGATGCCGTGGCAAATATGTCATGCAAGCTAGATATCAGAAAATTTGTCGGGTGGAACCAATAATTACTTCACCAATTAAAATAACGATATAATGGACGTGTTCTTAAAATATGCCACAATTAAGAGTTTAAAAATGACCTGTCATTGCTATAGCTAGGAACATTATACTTTATTATTTACATATAACAATGAAAATTGATTCTTAACGCATTTGTAAGTTAGATTTGGAGGTGTTGGACACCTTTGAATGAAAAGTTGGTGAACAAAAGACGTCTAGTAAAAATATGAAACCATTTTTCTTTTGTAATTTTTGCTTTTCCAACATCTGTTATGGTTATAAAGAAATGCTAATTTTTTATTTATTAAATTACATTTAATTATAGCAAATTAATTTACTAAATTCCATGCAATAATTGACCATTTTCATTGTTCTGTCATCGGCTGCAAAAAATGTTCGAAAAATGGCGTCCTAAGTGGGAAAACTTGTCTTCAGCCAATCGGATTGCATAATCTTCCCCACTTCAGCCTCCATCTTGGCAATGGGAGGTGCTTACTGAAAATGGTCTATGGCATGGACTGGCCATCATTTGTTCAAAAGTCCTATAGTAGTTTGAAAATCTTCATACGTCCCTCCCTTTTGGGGTTTACAAGCCCGCCAGAGTTGGAAAATGTCTTTAGGTTTGGGAAAATCTTTTTTTGAAAATTCGTCAGGTCATTTTGTTGACTCGAAATTATTTTTAGATGACAAGGCAGCTTCGGGCTGGGTTTATGATAGGCTGTGCTTTGCAATTTGCTCAAGCTAGTAGCATACGTGGTGGCCCTTGAGGTTAAAACTCCAAAACTCCCTTTCTTAATAGTTTAATATTTGAAGAGTCATTGTTTTTTAATGGCCCGCTGCGAAACAAAAAACGGTATAGTTGTGGTGGGTGCTTGGCTAAAAGTATATACTGACAGTTAGTTTGAATGTGTATGCATGATCTAAAATAAATCTCCACCCAAAGAGATCAAGTATATAGTTGCTAGCAGATATTATTACAGATGTATCACTAACTTTTAAAATAAAAGTTAATAGTAAATATACTTTAATGAAGTCTTGGATGGTTGACCACAATATTACGATATGTTTTGTTGTTAATTTAGTGTGCCAAATAATAAACTTTTATTTTAGTAAACAGCCTCTCCATTAAATTATCTTCAACCTCAATGCAGACCCATTGATGTAAATCATACAGTTCAAAAAGTTCGTATTGAGCTAATATAACGTGGAATGCAACCTTATCATGCATGGTGTAGGCCATACAATTGTATGTTTTTTAGTACAATAATCGTCCTCAGTTAATTGAATTGTGTATAGCTGCATGTTGTGCACCTTGCATACACCCTTTCGCATATTGCTAAAATAGATTTAATGTGTTCATTGTATGGTAAAGAATCGTGTAGTATATGTGCTACTAGTTTTTAGTTGTTCCAAGAAAGAAGACTACAAATCTCAGGTACTACGGCAATTAAAAATTTCGTTTGCTGAAATTTGTTTTAGTACCTATATACTGTTCTTCTTTCTTAGGACAGCCAATATCTGCAGTCGGTGAACTTGTTTAAGATTATGTTCATTATCACCTTGTGTGAATTGTTCGAATTGACATGAAAATATATTGTTATCAGGTATATTGGCAAAGGACAATGGCCCTATATCATACATCCTCTTTGGTGCATGAAACTGAGACGCATACATCGCATTTTTCTTGATCCTTTTAAAAACACCCTACAATAAACTCGTGTACCGTTACGATGTCAGAATTGCCAAAAGGGTCATGGTCCATCGGATGATAAATGCCAAACCCTTCACCAAATGTGTCTTCATTTGGCCCCCTTTTTCAGTTGAATACGATGATTGATATGTTGCATGCTCGCGTCGCCTTATATACATGTATTTATTTGGCTACATACCTCCACAACTCTCCGTTGTACTGACGGTGATCATAAATTTCTTATAGATTTATGTGAATTATTCGCTACGACAAAAACTGTGCTGCACATGCTAATACCCGCGTATTAGAAGAACGTGTCTGGTTTTGGTTAGAGATTTGTATAGTGCAGTGTTCATCGGGATACATGCATATTCAAGTCATGTTACATGAGTATATACAGGGTGTCCCATCTATGGAGAGCCACTCAAATATCTGGCAGCCAATGAGAAATTCGGTAAATACAATTATGGACCCGAATAGGAACTGCACCATGGCGATTTCAAATATGGTACTTCCGGTGACCGTGAATGTGTATGTCAAGGTTATTGAAATCGCACCTTTTTAACTGTTGTGTTCACATTGTCAGTTCCAACTATAAAGTTGACGGCAAGGACGAGATTATAGTCTAAAAACTTAATAGGATTTGTTATTTATAATGAGTCTGTGATTTCATATGAAATGTTTTGCTGCTGCAACTTTGATGCACTGCTGCACCGCTCTGTGGCATTGCAGTGAAACTAAACCGTGGATCGCTTTCCAAGCTAGATACGGCTAAATCCAGACTCGAATATACGTTGTGTGGATGCTATTCATAATGACATGTGCTTGCATCATGATGTAATCAAATCATTGTGTAACACCAAATAGGGAACACTGATGAACAGAACACAGGAATATTTGCTTGATCAATGTTGTACTTAATTAAGTTGTTCAAAATGTTGGCCATCTGCTCCATAACATAACTGAATCCTCTACATTAGTGTTTGTCAAACATCTGCAAGCATTTCAGCAGTCGACTCCATTGGAAGATCTTAAGCACCGAATCACAACCGCCTGTGCTTCAATGGGTCGCCTGCTTAGTTGTGATTCGGTGCTTAAGATTTTCCAATGAAGGTACTGGTGTGACATACACTCACAATCAACATACAGTATTTAGCTTGGAAAGCGACCCAAAGTTTGGTTTCACTGCAATGCCATCGAGCCGTGCAGCAGTGCATCAACGTTGCAGCAGCAAAATGGCAAAAATTGCATCGATTTTCAAAACCTAAATTGGTGTAGGCATGCAGATCTGCTTTTAGCACACTATGTATGTCACATGAGTTAGTGAAAATCCGTAATAACGTATACTAATCGGATTTCGTGCAAAGACTGAATTTATACATTCTGTTCACAGGCAAAATTGTTTTTGAGAACAATTTTCATTGCATGCTGAATGCATATAGTTGAAATCCGTGAATTATAATGTAATTCGTTGAATTAAAAGTATTTGCAGAATGCTAATGTATTTATTTTTCGTAAACCCAGGGCTAGTAATGCTGTTTGCTTTTATGCTTCAGAAGTTGAGAATAATGAGCAAATAAAGCACGTTAGTAAAACTGCACGCGATTGTATTACCCCATAAATGGAGAATATCGATGGTTATGTATAGGTACTTCGTGTGCAATCATGTGTAGTTTGTTATTTTAGTGTTTGAATTTCTGCTGTTCACATTTCATCCCAAATGCAAGATAAATATTTGCAGTTTCAGCGCATTATATGCGCTGGGTTTACTGTGTTTGAAATGCTTACGCAAGTGAATAATTGACAAGTTACGATTTCGTTTAGCGGATTCAATTGCAGGATTTCAAGTTATATTTTGTGCCATATGGCGGCATTTTGAATGGGTTGCATGGTCCGATTGTCCGGTTGGTGACCGTCCACTGACATATACACGACAGGAGGTCAGTGGTGATTTAGACTGCAGATAAAGTTTATCCTTGGCTATACAAATGGCCCAGCAGGACTTTTTTGTTCCTATCGCCTTTTTCCGCTATCTCATGAAAGGACCTGGGCGACTTTAAAGCCCTTTCTGGACGTTGGCGTCAATAACGACTACTTTTCCCTACTGCCGTTCGGTCGTTCATTCTACTCGGCTTCTTGCGTTCACCAAGCCCGTATCATTCAGTTGTCAAGTTTTTTCGTCGAGTTGTGCACGCCAGCCTACACACACTATAGATACACATAACTTATTCGAAGGACTCCCTTCGGACCGCCAGAGCTGTAACCTCTCCCATATAAAAGCAAACTATACACTCGTGAATCCTTTCTCTGCTCTGTATAATACCATTGTGCGTATTGCTGGGCCATGTGTCCACTTAATAATATGCCTCAATCCCTATAGTGTAAGTCATGCATGAGCTATCTCGTGACTTCCTCTAAAACTTGATTACCGATGTATAAAGGGCAGTTTTCCAAGAGCATGCATCTACTATATTGCTCTGAGCATTTTCAGCCAAAAGATGCTTCTTGAATAATGTATGCGGGGATATGTTGAACAAACGTACAAGACGGTGAATGCGGTATACATGCTGACCTGCACAACATTCTAGATTATATTTTTTGAATGGCTTTCTAAAAAATATGGGAAGAAGCTGGAATTACCAAAAAATGAATGGAAAATTCGTACTATCAAATGGGCTAGAGCTTTAGGGGAATGTTTATGGATGCCGTCACATGCTGCAACACAGAGAAGGGATTATTAAGGAGTATTTCAAAGTTCAGTATACGTGAAAAGGTGATCCAAGAAGTTGTTATTGGGCACGCAAGTATGCTGTTCAGTAGCAGTTGCGAAAAGAATTTTTTGTAACATTTTGTTCGTTGCTAAAGTTGAGGTCAATCGATTTTGAAGTAGGCATTATTTTAATAACAGCAATTATTATTATTCTAACAAGGGTGTTTGGCTTAATTGCTGGTAATTATGTATAATGGGAGAGGGAGAATTAGAACTATAGGTTTCCAAAAACGGTCTGTATAGAGTATGACGTCATTTACGTTTTGTTATAAATCGTCAGGTAATGATGGATCCAATAAATAGCTATAAGGTTTATGCGATTATCTTTAGGCAATAATATATTTCATGTTGATGCTTTGTCTCGTTGATGCCATGTTGTTATACATACTTTCAAAATTGATAACACATGACGTTGTTCATTACCCTGTCTTCCGGATCTCATGTTGCACATTGTTAATACTACCTATAGGGCCTAGCTATCCTTCCGTTTGAGCACATGCCATCTTTTCAGGGATCATCTCTGAGGAATGGTGGCTTACATAATGCGAGTTAATGAGAATATGAAGTCGCAGATTGGCATTTCACTTCCCTATAATCGATTAACATTGCTAATATGATCCAACAAAAATTTAAGAGGTAGGCATGCATCAAATTTGCAAGCGATCACTGAAACTGCTAATAGGTTTAGCGAATGGACAGTAATTAGACAACCGAAATTGGCTGAACAATAATTAATCTCAGAAGGGAATTGTCAAAAGCAAAAGAAAAATCTGTTCTTTTTTCACATTCATATGTTGTGTGGTATAGCGATTCAAGAGGAGTATAGTACGTTGCAAAGTACGTTGTAAAGTGTGTGGTGTGGCACAAGTTTAGAAATATCAAAAATTTGCGACAAAAGTTTAGAAACGTTATCATAGCTACCTGCGAAGGAGCGCATATGTAAATAAGTGGAAGTGGATGCAAGAGGTGCTAAAAGTCGCAGCCTGTACAGTGCTGACATTCACAACATAAAGGGGGAAAGGGAATGAAATAACTGCAGAGGAGGGGGAGAAAAGAAAATGTCAGTTGTATCAGTATGGTCATTCAGACAAGCAAACTGCATTACAGCTCAAACATTTTGCTGTGTTCAGATGCATCACGTGATGTCTATTGAATAAAGCTGGTATGGTCTTCATATTAATTAGGGTTATGTAAATTAAAATGTCAAGTTAGTGACGTAAATGGAAGTGAAAATCGTAAATATGTTTAGTGGAATGTAACGCCCCACCCCCTTTCAAGCCGGAAAGGGCAGGGAATAATCATAATTAGAGCAACTTTTGAAAAATGGTGAACAAAGTTGCACATCATTTCCGAATTTCGATGAATGAAGGTGCCCATGCATCTACATTTTGCTCGATATGGATGAATGGAAAACGAAATAGCACTTCATTAGGCAGCTCCCTCTGGCAATTTAAGAGCTGGCCTGCTTACGGAAACATAATGCAACACATGTTTTGCAGTAACAATATGGCCACTAATTATATGCATGCTCTTAAATGAATTAATGAGATATGCACCTAATTAATGTATTATTGATTTGAAAATGAGATTCCAGCGGCTTGTTTTACTTCATATTTACATAATGTCTTTCTATTTTACAGAAGTCCGTTCACCGTGCTGGAGATGAACAATAGGAATGACATCGCTCATTGAAACAACGCTGCGCAAGACGACACTAAGGTACAGTGTGTTACAAATATTTACGTGCCTAAAGAAAAATATTTTTCATTCATCAAATTTGATGAACAAACAAAAGTGTCGTATATAATTTTGAATTTGAAACACTTCACGATCAGAAATCATAGATTCATGCATATAATAACTGAAGTTGATTTGTTTGAACCAATAATCATGCTGGCTTATATTGGCCAGCCAAGACACCAAAATAGTTAACTTAAGATTATTCTGGAGAAGTCACTTGGTAATTGTACTCAGTCAGGAAGACTTGTCAGATGGTTGTTTGTTGCCAATAACTTCTGTTTGGGAGTTGTTAGAAAGAGGAAATAAGGTGACAAAAATTACATTTTCTATTATTGAATCGACCATGTATAAAGTCAACAATGTATTTTTACAAACAACGATATTTAACAGGTTTGGATAATTAGCTGGCCTGCAACAGCTGTTATTAGTTACCTAGTTCTCTCCTTAATCTTGACAAAAGGGTATCCCAAACCATATGGGTAATTTTGCTATTTTTAAGGCGGAATATTATAATTTACGTTGTTTGCTATGCAAAACTATGCACGCTGTTACCAACTATACTGTTGGGGTAAGGTTGGGGGGGGGGATGGCTTGTGGATGAGGCGTTCATTTCTTGTAAAGGTCACGTGAACTTTTCAACAACCTTTTCAATATAGTTTATTCTGCTTGGAAAGTTATTGCACATTTCTTCACATCGGATAGGAGTTTTCATTTCCTCATGTCACTTTTGTATTTTATTAGGAGTCTGCATTGTCGGTAGTATATTCACACGCACATGAGAATTTTCACTCTGGTATCTGAAGCAATTTTAGTGGAAGATTGAATCCTATAGTATACAGTAGCTATAGAAAGTATATGGAAACTATTTCTCCATGTGATGCGATTGCGTCGTCTGGAAGAAGAAATTGTTCTGTTGTCCAGTATAGGAAAATGAAATGTCCTACACGATGGGATCGACAAAATTCTTAGGTCGGAAATCGGTTGCTTTGAAGTGTAACCAGCAGAAACGGTAGAATCGTCCGTCAGCAGGAAATTAAACTTTAGGCAAATGGGTGCAATCTCTCGCTCACAAGATCTTTGTGCATCGTTTCTTTGGCAGAGGAAAAAATTACAAATGATTGTATCTTTTCAGACGAGATAGTCACGCTACGACGAATCCAATTCTTTTTTATTTCGTTTTTATTCGCATAGCACAAGGCGAATATGGACCAAAGCACCGAACAGGGAATTTTTCCAACTAGTTGTTGCCCCTTTTGACGTTGAAATAAGGAACGTATGTTTGGATTTAATCTTATGAAGTGAGTAGAAATTGTTGCACTTGAGTCTTTTCTGTTGCAGGTAATGGCGTGTAACACCGATTCCTATTGCGATTACTTTATATGCAAAAAAAAAACAATGTTGCCACGTCCAAGTCAAATTCGGGACAAACAATTTAATGTAACCATGGTTGCTATATAGCATAATTTAGTCCGGTTGAATTTCCTATGCACATGACCGTGTACAGTAAATTAATGCTGTCAAAGTTTATCTGGGCCTGCTGGTTCAAACAAACCTTAAAGGAGAAGTTCCACCCTTTTTCGAACATACCCTAAAAACATGTAATCAAACACGGAAAATATGGTGAAAAAA